>CM050204.1:12763541-12781041 GCA_027475355.1 Coilia nasus | reverse complement strand
TGTTCAACAGGCCGCTGCCACACATGCCTGACACCATTTAAGCCAAAAACGTTGGTTATGGTTTCAGGAATTCATGCTTTTGGGCTGCATGTCTTCAGCAAACATTTTTCAGTCTTTTTTGTGATCAAGCTTTAAAAGAGGCTTTCATCTGAGAGGATGACCATGCAGACTGAGTTGTTGCACTGTGTGGCATATTATTTTGACAGGCTCTGACAGGCTGATCTCCCACTTCTGCAACCTCTGCAGCAATGCTGGCCGCACTCATGCATTTATTTTTTAAGCCAACTGATGCACCTGACACTGAATGTGTGTACCCAACTTCTTTGAATGATCCCGTCAATGCCTGTTCTAACAATGCACTCGTTTTTGGAAAATCACCTAATGACTCAAGCCACGACGATGTAGCTCATCATCTAGTTCCATGGTGTTGCTGATCTTTTGTAGCATAGGCCATCATTCTGTAAAGCAACAGTTCCATTTCTCAATTCCTGAGTTTTCTTTTTTGCCATGAGGAGTCATGTTGGTCATCCAGTGGATAGTATGAGGGAATTATAGCCAACATATTAAAATGAATAGCTCTAATACATGACACACAACTTTTTATGGTCCAGTTGAGCAGACCAAAACACAAAAGTGATGAATTGGACAAGTGGCTCTTCGTGGTTGAATGATATGTACAGTTATCATTCAGGGTGTACTCACTTTTGTGGCCTGCTATTTATACAAAAATGCCTGTGTGTAAAGTTGTTTTCAGATGACAGTAATTTAATACTGCTACACAAGCTGTACACTGACTACTCAAAAACATATCAAAGTTTCATTTCTGTAGTATTGTCCCTTGAAAAGATATAGGGCTCTATTTTCACGATCATATGTGCATTGTCTAAAGTCTGTCGCGCAAGTTGCTTTGGGGGCGTTCCCGAGACAATATGCTATTTTCACGAAAAGTGAACATTGCGCCTGGCGCATGGTTCAAAAGGGTTGGTCCTAAGTTACCTAATTAATCATAGGTGTGTTCGGGGCGTAACATGCAATAAACCAATCAGAGTTTATACTCTCATTCTCTTTAAAAGCCAGCCGCGCTTTGTCCATGGCTTGTTGCTATTACGATGGCGTGTTTCCCATCAGGAGCGTTTTTCTTTGAAGACCGATCTGCTTGTGCATGAGCAGTTAATCTTCCGGGATGGATATTTAAGTCTGTTTTTTACACTTACTGTTTCCCTTTGGTTATGAACAATGTGTGTATGTTTATTAAAAAAACTGATTGCTCAATAAATGTGCATTATTGCAAAATATGTATCAGTGTTTATGTCGTTGCACTTAGTAAATAATCAGATTCGTAGTCGTATGCAATTGGACATCTTTTTGGAGCTTAAAGACATTTTAAGCCCTGTTGTTGGCATGATGTATGTGTTAATAACTATGCCTTTAGTGTATAGCTATCGTCCCCTAACAGCGACTCATCAAGAGGGGGATCCCTCTCGTTATATCCCAAAGCGTTGTGCGCCCATAAAATAGCTTTTCAGCAATGCGCAACTGACGACAGACCAGGGTTTTGTTGGTCACTGGCGGATTTAATTTTTGCGTCCTTATAATAGCATCTGGCACGCTTTGCGCCAGACCACACCTCTTCTTTTCGCTGACACACCCGTGATAGCGCAGTGTCATCTGCTATCTAGACAACGCGATTTTTTGCCTGAAAAAATGAACGGTGCGCTGGCACAGAATAGTAATGACACCATATGCGCACGTCGTGAATGCACAGTGCGCTGCGGCATGATAGGGCCCATAGTATTTTTTTGCTGAAATGAGAAGGGTTGTGAGGTACTGTACAGAACATACATGTTTTCATCTGGTTTTCACCCTTACACACAAACACACACGAATATAAACAAACTCACGCTCTTGCAGGCACTTGCTGAGCTTCTCACAGATACACAGATGTTACCTAGGTTACTGCGGGGGGCTTTATTCCCTGATAGACACACACACACACACACATACACACATACACACATACAGGCGCGTGCGCACACACAAACAAAAACACAAACAAACAGAAACACACGAACACACACACACACACACGTACACACACACACACACACACACACACACATACACACACACACACACATGTTGCTTGTTTCCCCTGAGTGCAGTCGTGGCCTATTGTGTGTCTGGCGTGGCTCTTTGTGTTGCTGTTGTGAGAGACTGTTTTAGTTGGCACCAGCCCGGCCTTGTTAGCCAGCACTACCCAAGTGCAATTACAGCAGAGAGGGTAATTACCACTAATTAGCCAGAGTCAGCCCCTCTCTCTCTCTCTCTCTCTCTCTCTCTCTGTCGCTCCCTCTCTCTTTCTCTCTCTCTCTGTCACTCTCTCTCTCTGTCGCGCTCTCTCTCTCTCTCTGTCTCTCTCTGTCGCTCTCTCTCTGTCGCTCTCTCTGTCTCTCTCTCTCTGTCACTCTATCTCTCTCTGTTGCTCTTTCTCTCTCTCTGTCGCTCTCTCTGTCTCTCTCTCTCTCTGTCGCTCTCTGTCTCTCTCTCTCTCTGTCACTCTATCTCTCTCTCTGTCGTTCTTTCTCTCTCTCTGTCGCTCTCTGTCTCTCTCTCTGTCACTCTATCTCTCTCTCTCTGTCGCTCTCTCTGACGCTCTTTCTGTCGCTCTTTCTCTCTTTCTCTGTCGCTCTCTCTGTCTCTCTTTCTCTCTGTCGCTCTCTGTCTCTCTCTCTCTCTCTCTCTGTCGCTCTCTCTGTCTCTCTCTCTGTCATTCTCTCTATCTCTCTCTCTGTCTCTCTGTCGCTTTCTCTCTCTCTCTGTATCTCTCTCTGTCGCTCTCTCTCTCTGTCTCTGTCTTGTCGCTGTGTATCAAATATAGTTCAGATTATAGTTCAGATAACTGTCAACTGTGTGTGTGCATGTGTGTGCATGCGTGTATCAGGCACATAGATTCACAACGGTCAAATGTAAATGCTAGAGGCATGCATATGCACATGCATGTGTGTTGCCAAAAGATTTACTTTTTCAAAGAAAAAGCATTCATTAAACTTGCTAAGGAAAGCCACGTTATTGTCTGCAATGATGTGCGCATGTGTGTCTATGTACATGAACGAGGGATGGGGAGAACACATGGAAAAAGAAGAAGAAATGGATAGAGTGGAGGAGAAAATGAGTAAAGCTGTCCTGTGAGTCCTGTGTGTCTTGAAGACCTTCTGTATGACCACCTGTCATCTGCTTGCTTCACCTACTACTACACACAGAGCACAAATCACACACACACACACACACACAGACACACACACACACACACACACAGAGCACAAATCACACACACACACACACACACACACACACACACACACACACACACACACACACACACACACACACACACACACACACACACACACACACACACACACACAGACACACACAAACACACACAGCAGTAGGCTATTGTTTTTATTTAATCCAAAAGGGCTGTGTGTTCTTCATGTTTTGATTTTAAATTTCTAAGCCACACACCTTACGTTTTGTAGTGTTTCTCTTCTCTGTTTCTCTCTCTCTCTTTCTCTCTCTGTCTCTCCGTCTCTCTCTTTCTCTCTCTTTCTCTCTCTTTCTCTCTGTCTCTCCGTCTCTCTCTTTCCCTATTTCTGATTAAGTTGTAGCATCTGTCGTCTGCTTTCTTCCTTCTGTTTTCTCTCTTCTCTTCTCTCTCTCTCTCTCTCTCTCTCTCTCTAGCTCTCGCTACTTAGTGGTTTGAGTTTGAAAGGAGCTCAGTGATCAGTCTTCTGTAGTATCCCGTCTTTAAGGTTCTGCTGTTTGTTCTTGTCCACACGTGTAAACGTTCTCACTCATCCTCGCACTCGTTTACCTGCACGCCTCTCCGCTCCCTCTTTCATCCCTACCTATCAAACAGGCCTCGGTTTTACAATGGGAATACACACACCCTTACTTTGTGATAAAAATATGGGATGTGAGACGTTTTTAGTTGTGGAAGCAGACACACTTAAACACATGCACGCACACACGCGCACACACACACACACACACACACACACACACACACACACACACACACACACACACACACACACACCAGAGGTGGTAGTGGTAGGAGAGGAGGACACATTGATTAAAGTTTTAAAATATTGAAATATTTTCTTTGGTGCATCTGAAGGTTACACTGCTGAAACGTCTGTTCTGGAAACTCTGTCAACATTTTTACATACTTTAAGTTTTAACTGCCCAGACTTTTTTCTTTTCCTTCATTTTCTTTTGACTTCTCAATGTCCTGCATTTTTTCCTTTTGTTTTGAATGAGGAGGTATTTTGTCTAGGTTTATACAGAGTTTCTTCAGGAGTATATGTCAACATTGACCGTAACCATGGTCAGATGTCAGTGTAACGCTACTCCGTGTAAAGGGCCTGTATTTATACTTGAGGCTATATTTTCATGTATTATTATGAGTGCCGCTAGCGAAGCTAGCGAAAGCGGTCATTATAGAGTTGCCGCCACCATTTTTCCCTTTTTTTTTCTTTTTTTTCTTTTTTTTCAGTGAATGTCCGTCAACAATTCCCGGGACACTGAAACTCGGGGGGACATGAATCTTTGTAGGCATGTAGCCCTAGAACATTTCGAGTGACTAGAAGCTTTTGGTCCCCCGGGGCCACCACCCGCTGTGCCAGCGTACGTCAAAGAGGGGGAGACCGCCAAAAGTTTTTGCTGAATAGCTCAGTGAACGTTTCACCCAACAACATAAAATTTTTGGGATATGTCGGTGTTACAGAGATGTATCGACCCAGCCAATAAACGCTCACTTGAAGCATAGCGCCACCTAGTGATATGGGTAAATGCAAAAATTGGGATATTGAGTTGCCAATATCTTGGACCGTGAAGGTGGGAACTGCGCAAAATACGTCATGCACGATCAGCACAAAGACCTCTATAACCACAGCATGTGCCATACAATTTGGTCAATAGGGGGCGCTGTAATTGTAGAAAATGTCATTTTGCCTATTATCTAGAGAATGCTTACGTTTACAACAATTTTTTTTTATCATGAAATCTGTTGACCCTCACGCATTGAAAACACTGGTCGACGCCCACTTCCAACGAGAACAATTTCCTTGAAATTTTAATATTGCGAAAACGAATCTGAACGAACTCGTCATAGGCCGTTCATGTGAATCTCACCAAATTTGGTATATGTCATCTACAGACAATGCTGACAAAAAGTTATCAAAGGATTTATCTTGAGATAAACCGTTCCGAAGTTACACGTCAATGAACATTTAACACATAGCTTAAAATTCTTCAAATGGCCGTATCTTGGCTTGTAATTGCTCAAATTTGGTCAAAGTTGACATGCCATCTCTAAACATCTTTCTTTTGATGTGTACAAAATTTTGTGACATTTCGTCATAGGGGGCGATGTTTATCGCCGAAGCTAGGTGTTGAAAAACAGTTTTTGTTAAATAACTCGTCAACAATTTTGCCCAAGACAACGATTTTGTGTTAGTATGTAGGTGTTACAGAGGCATATTGACACAGCCCATAAACTCTCACTTGAAGCATAGCGCCACCTAGTGATAAGGGTAAATGTAAAAATTGGGATTGTGAGTTGCCAATATCTTGGACCGAGAAGGTGGGAACTGCACAAAATACATCATGCACGATCACCACAAAGACCTCTAACACCACAGAACATGCCATAAAATTTGGTCCATAGGGGGCGTTGTAATTGTACAAAATCTCATTTTGCCGATTCCTTGCCTTTACAAATCACTCCTACACACTACACATTCAAAACCCACATCCATGCCCACTTCCAGGAAATCATTTCCACAGAAATTCTCACCTCACAACACTGCTCTACCACACACTCATCACACCAACAGTTCCCACATTTCAATACACTGCGGCGGTCATACCATGTACCGCTATGCGGTACATCTAGTTTGAAAATGTCATTCCGTAACATAGCCAACACATTACGTAGCCTCCAGTTTATAGTAAAGGCTTTTTAATCCTTCCTTATTGTCACTGTTTGGGGTGTATGGGCGTTAAACTTTTTGCTTCTGATAGCCAACATATATTTGACTTCAGATGAATTTATAAGCTTCATTTGAAAGGTAATCATATTCAGAGTTGAAGTTTATTGTCAAATGTACAGTTAGAAAGCATGTTTCCCTGCACAATGAAATTCCTTTGCTGTCCACTGAAAGCCACACGTAAAACCACACATAACAACACACATTAAGACATAACACGAGGCAAACATATTAAAATGGAATATGTACAATCATGTTGCGGCAAAGAACATACCTTATCCGTGTATGACTACAGTGTTCCCCCGTCTATCGGTCTATCGCGGTAGTTACGTTCCAGAAGCCCCCGTGATAGGTGAAAATCTAGAATTTTCCATGTAAAAATTTTTTTTTTAAATAGTTTCAGCCTTAAAATAGCCTTCCAACATGCTTTTTTAAATACATTTACTGTATGTATTACTGAATTATGACTGCATTTTAATCAATATTTATATGTTACAGTATAGTTATCAGAAATTCTAATATTGTTCTGTTTAACTTTTCTTTAGCATGCATATTGATGAAAAATATCTGCGATATAGCAGGACCGTGAAAGGTGAACTGCAGTATAAAGGGGGGATCATTGTACTGGTCATTAGACCCTTCACTCATAGCAAGCACCTTACCTCCAGGAGCTAAGTGAAATGTTGCATGTAACATAGCCTGTTTGCCCTGAGTGTAGCAGGGGGGCTTTCCTCTGCGTTCCTGCCCTGTTAGCGTGACGCTAACACGCATTATACTGTGATGCCCTGTGGCCCAGGCTTGCTGTTGGCTGCCGGTGCACCATCCTCTAGCAGACCAACCCAGAGGGTGGAGGTGATTAGTTGGCTGGAAATGTGTGTGTGTGTGAGTGTGTGTGTGTGTGTCTGTCCTGAGGGATGGAGCATCTTCTCCTCATCCTCCAGCTTCCTCAAGACAGCCTAATGATCAGAGTAATAAGGGGCTTGGGGCAAAGGGTGTAAAGCGGTGTGTGTGTGTGTGTGTGTGTATGTGTGTGTGTGTGTGTGTGTATGTGTGTGTGTGTCCATGTCTGTGTGTGTGTGTGTGTGTGTCTGTATGTGTGTCTGTCTGTCTGCGTGTGTATATGTGTCTGGGTGTGTGTGTGCGTGTGTATGTGTGTCTGGGTGTGTGTGTGCATGTGTGTGTGTGTGTGTGTGTGCGTGTGTATATGTGTCTGGGTGTGTGTGTGCATGTGTGTGTATATACAGTATGTGTGTGTGTATGTGTATGTGTGTCTGGGTATGTGTGTCTGGGTGTGTGTGTGCATGTGTCTATATGTGTGTGTGTGTGTATATGGGTCTGGGTATGTGTGTGTGTGTGTGTGTGTGGGTGTGCGTGTGCGTGTAGTGACAGGCATATCCACGGCCACCTGTCCTGCAGGCCCCCTATTTTTGCTGCGCCCTGTAGCACACTCTGGGCTAGTGGCGCCCTCTTCATACACACCACAGCCAATCGCATTAATGACTGCCCAGCACTGACCTGTTCCAGAAGAATATAGGCACACCCCTGTGCGTGTGTGTGTGTATGTGTGTGTGTGTGTGTGTGTGTGTGTGTGTGTGTGTGTGTGTGTGTGTGTGTGTGTGTGTGAGCGCATGCATGTGTGGTTGTCTGTCCTCACCTTAGAGCCCACATCAACAAATTTCTCCTGTCTCTCACACACACACACACACACACACACACACACACACACACACACACACACACACACACACACACACACACGCTTCAAATTGCAGTTCCGACATTCACCTATACATGCATCAGTGACTGTCTCTCACGTACTCAAAGAAGCACTTGGCCACGGGTACACACATTCAAACACACAAACTCACATACATATATTCAACCATACACTCACACATGTACTCACACACACACACACACACACACACACACACACACACACAACTTTGTCTTTCTTGGTCACTTTCACTCACACAGTCATTTAGTCACATCATTCATACACACACACACACTAGCATACCTACTAACACATAAACACTTAGAATCTTGAAAAACACAACCGTAAACAAAGTGTGTGAAGGCACATAAAAAGAAACAGAAGTACTCAGCGCAAAATGTTGTGCTAGCGCACACACACACACACACACACAAAGAAAAAGGAATGGGTCCTCACTCTCTCTCTCACACACATACACACACACACAGACACACACACACACAAAAGAAAAAGGAATGGGTCCTCACACACACACGTACACACACACACACACACACACACACATACACACACACACACACATACACACAAACATCAAATTGCAGTTCCGACATTCACCTATACACGCATCAATGACATGTAGCTTCCCATACGCACTCACAGAAGCACTTGGCCATACAGGGACACGCATTCAAACACACAAACTCACATACATATCATACATACATACACTCATACATGTACTCACACACACACAAACACATACACATACACACACTCACATGCGCACACAGGTACTGTGCTAGCACACACACACACACACACACACACACAAAAGAAAAAGGAATGGGTCCTCACTCACACACAAACACACACACACACACAAATAAGGAATGAGCCTTCACTCACACACACTCAAACACACACACACGCACACACGCACACACACAAACACCCAGACCCACACACACACACACACACACACACACACACACACACACACACACACACACACCTCCACACAGCGTCATTGAAGCGTGTCTGTGTGTGGCTGTGTCCCTGGTGGACAATGGGCAGGAAGGAGCAGGCAGTGAAGCCACTCGGGCCATAATGGCCGCCCGGGCATAGCCAAGGCTCAGCTGCAGAGCAGGATGGCGCTGGAGAAACCTCTTTGTCCACACAAATAATAGCTCGACTTCAAGCCGCTGAGGTCGTAAGTGTGTGTGTGTGTGTCAGTGTGCGTATATGTGTGTGTGTGTGTGTGTGTGTGTGTGTGTGTGTGTTAGCTTGTCGCCCACTGCTTTCAGTTTCCAGGCAGTTTGTGCAGTTTGAGGCAGGCAATGAATAGGCCACCTGTGGGTCCCCCCAAGGGTTTCTGGGAAGGTAAGCGCTGGTCCTGGCTTTGTCACGGCACATGTGACGGCACTGCCTGCCTGCCTGCAGTGGGCACATAGCAGAGCAGGACTATTTTACACACACACACACACACACACACACACACACACACACAGTTGTTTTTTATTCATACCTTCCAAAAGACACCACAGCCGGTCTCCACAACAACAGAGACTGACTGACTGTCCGTCTATCTGTCTGTCTGTCTGTCTGTCTGTCTGTCTGTCTGTCTGTCTGGCTGGCTGGCTGCCTGGCTGCCTGGCTGTCTGTCTGTCTCCTTTCCTCTTTCCCTCACACTCTCCCCCACCCCCCCCCCCCACCCCCAAGCAATGACACTTTTGCCAATAAACCACTCATATTGCATTCACATTGCCAAAGCAGTTAACAATTTCGTACAATACATTAGTTTAATTAATTAAAGTGAAATAATGATATATGTGTGTTTGTCTGTCTGTCTGTTTGTCTGTGTGTGTGTGTGTGTGTGTGTGTGTGTGTGTGTGTGTGTGTGTGACTGTCTCTCTCTGTGTCTCTCAGAAGTGTGAAGGTGTGTCAGGCTGCCGGTTGTCTTAAGGGCGGAGCAGTCAGTACAGACTAGCCTCTGTGTTAGCCACATTAGAGTTAGTGCCACAGACTAGCCTCTGTGTTAGCCACATTAGAGTTAGTGCCACAGACTAGCCTCTGTGTTAGCCACATTACAGTTAGTGCCACAGACTAGCCTCTGTGTTAGCCACATTACAGTTAGTGCCACAGACTAGCCTCTGTGTTAGCCACATTAGAGTTAGTGCCACAGACTAGCCTCTGTGTTAGCCACATTAGAGTTAGTGCCACAGACACCGCAGACAGCAGCAAATTAGCAAGAATGTCACGCTTGTTTAGATGTGTGTATGTGAGTGTTTGTGTGTGTATGTGTGTATGCATAAGTGTGTATCTGTGTTTGTGTGTGTGTGTGAGGTTATGTGACTGTGTGTGCGTATGCATAGGTGTGTATCTGTGTTTGTGTGTGTGAGTTTATGTGACTGTGTGTGTATGTAAGTGTTTGTGTTTATGTGTGAGTGTGTGTGTGTATGCAAGTGTTTATGTGTGTGTGTGTGTATGTGTATGCAAGTGTGTGTGTGTAAGTGTGTATCTGTGTTTATGTGTGTGTGTGAGTTTATGTGACTGTGTGTGTGTGTTTATGTGTGTGTGTGTGTGTGCGCATAAGTGTGTGTGTGTGTGTTTATGTGTGTGCATAAGTGTGTATCTGTGTTTATGTGTGTGTGTGAGTTTATGTGACTGTCTGTGTGTGTGTGTGTGTGTGTGTGTGTGTGCGTGCGTGTGTGTGTAGCTGAGAGCTGACTAATTGGCACTGAAGGAGCAAAAGAGATGGGAGGGGACTCAGTTCTCATTTAGTCATTTTCACTCCATCCAACAACATGTGTGTGTGGGTGTGTGTGTGTTTTCACTCCATCGAACAAGTCACCATGCTAGTGATCTAGTTTAGGTGTGTGTGTGTGTGTGTGTTTTCCCCATCGAACAATTCATATGCTGGCGCCTGAGACATATGGCCTTAAGGAAAAGTGATGTTGTTGACGTTTGTTTCTTGATGAGGTAAGGCATGAGAGCCTGAGAGTCTGAACCCCAGTTTTCCTTATAGTCTGCATGTTCAACTGTGTGTGTGTGTGTGTGAGTGTGAGTGTGTGAGTGTGTATCTATTTGTGTGACTGTGTGGATGTACATGTGTACACATACTGACGTGTGCTGTATGTGTCTGCTGTTGTGTGTACATGCACACGCTCACATCTCCGTGTGTGTGTATCTGTTTGTCTGACTGTCTGTGTTTGTGTGTGTGTGTGTGTGTATGTATGTGTTTCTGGCTCTCTTGAAAGGCTGCCCCATGCTTTAGTTATGCTATTTCCTAAAGGCCTACTCCACTCTATGGATAATCCTCCTCTCCTCTAAACTGCCAGAGAGAGAGAGAAAAAGAGAGTGTGTATGTGCCCTTGAATGTGTCATATGTGTGTGTATGTGCCCTTAAATGTGTGTTATATGTGTGTGTATGTGCCCTTAAATGTGTCATATGTGTGTGTGTGCCCCTAAATGTGTCATATGTGTGTATGTGCCCTTAAATGTGTGTTACATGTGTGTGTATGTGCCCTTAAATGTGTCATATGTGTGTGTATGTGCCCTTAAATGTGTGTTATATGTGTGTGTATGTGCCCCTAAATGTGTGTCATATGTGTGTGTATGTGCCCTTAAATGTGTCATATTTGTGTGTATGTGCTCCTAAATGTGTGTTATATGTGTGTGTATGTGCCCCTAAATGTGTGTCATATGTGTGTGTATGTGCTCCTAAATGTGTGTCATATGTGTGTGTATGTGCCCTTACAGTAAATGTGTCATATGTGTGTGTGTGCCCTTACAGTAAATGTGTCATATGTGTGTGTATGTGCCCTTAAATGTGTGTTACATGTGTGTGTATGTGCCCTTAAATGTGTCATATGTGTGTGTGTGCCCTTAAATATGTCATATGTGTGTGTATGTGCCCTTAAATGTGTCATATGTGTGTATGTGCCCCTAAATGTGTGTCATATGTGGGTGTCTTGTGGTGTGTGTGTGTGTGTGTGCGTGTGTGTGTGTGTGTATGTTGTGAGGGATGTATGCCTGCCTGTGTGTGTGTGTGTGTGTGTGTGTGTGTGTGTGTGTGTGTGTGTGTGTGTGTGTAGGAAGAGCAAGGTGCTTGTGTGTTTGGCAGGAGAGGGAGGTGGGTGGAGGTGGCAGAGAGGTCTAAATAGCCTTCTCTCCCTGGGGGGCACGAAGAGTGAAGTAGACCTGTGTTGTGGGTGTGTGTGTGTGTGTGTGTGTGTGTGTGGGTGTGGGTGTGGGTGTGGGTGTGTGTGTGTGAGTGTGTGTGAGTGTGTGTGTGTGTGTGTGTGTGTGTGTGTGTGTGGGTGTGTGTGTGTGAGTGATGTGTCCGCAACCCAGCCTTTGTCCAGAGGCTTTCACTTTGATTGAGCAGTTGTCAGGTGAATTTAGAATTTACTTAAGGCAACATCACTATGTATAGGTGTGTGTGTGTGATGGTGTGAAATGCAAAAACAATCATTTGCGTCAGCCCTTTTTGTCTTGGCTCCATGGTATTACTGCAGTGCAGTAGCTGTGCATGTATGCATCTGACTGCAGCATGATTGTGTGTGTGTGTGTGTTTTGGTGTGTGTGTGTGTGTGTGCACAAAAAATGCTGAGTTCATCGTTATTGAAAGCGGTGTGTGTGTGTATGAGTATGTGAATGTGTGTGTGTGAGTATGTGTATGTGTGTGTGTGTGTGTGTCTATGTGTGACTGTGTCCTTGACTTGCCTGCGTGACAAGCTGTGTCTGTGTGTGTGTCTGTGTGTGTGTCTGTGTGTGAGGAGATGGAATGTGTCCTTTTCTTGGCTGTGTGACACTTTTGCTAAGGCAAAATGCCATTCTTCCTTTGCCTTGATGTATGGTGCAAACACCATGTACAGAGTTAGATGTCTCTGTGTGTGTGTGTGTGTGTTTTCACATGTGAGAAGTGTATTTAGGCCTACATGTACGTGTGGATACGTGTGTGTGTGTCCATGCAAGTGTTTGTTAATGTATTAACTTGAGTTTGTGCCTATGTGTATGGTATGTTTGTGTGTATATGAATATGCCTGTGTGGATACACATAAGCGTGTGTGTGTGTGTGTGTGTGTGTGTGTGTGTGTGTGTGTGTGTGTGTGTGTGTGTGTATTGGCTCAGCAGTAATCCTGAGAGGGAGTAAACTAGCGGTGTGAGGGAACAGATTGGTCAGTTGATCATGCTGCAATGTGGCTCTTATTCCGTTATTGGATCTGAAATGGAGCAGGCTTAAGAATTATCGGAGGCCCAGCTTATTGTGGAGATCAGCTCAAGAAAACCCAGGCTCTCTGCTTCACCGCAGGCATGGACAAGGACACACACACACTTCACACAAGCACACACACACACACAAGCACATACTCACACACTTTTGCACACTCTCCCTCACACACACTCAATGCATGCTCACACGCACACACTCACAGACACACCACAAGTTCATACAAACACTCTTTTGCTCGTTCTCTCTCACACATAGTCAGTGCATGCTCAGTCATACACTTTAAAACCCCCCCCCCCCACACACACACACAAAAATCCTTCTGCTGAGATTTTAGAAGATGCACCTTTCTGAATCTCTTTCTTTACATCTCTCTCTTCCCACCTCCTCTCTCCACCCCTCTAGCCCTTTCCTTTATCCATGTCTTTCCATCTTCTCATCTTTTCATCTCTTTTGAGCGGTGAAGAGCGTGGCTGCCGTGTGTATAGCCTTGGGGCCCCAGTGTTAAGCGCAATCTATGTTTTCTGCATCAGATCGAAGCCGCAACCTTTGCCGCCACTTTGGATCGATGTGGACTCCATTTTGACCGTACGCAATCACTTGTCGGGTCCCCCCCCCTAAAACATTCTCACACTCGTCAGCAATGATGCGGCCGGAAAAGGGCTGTCATTGGTTCCGCTCCTCAATAGCCTCCACTTCTGGTGCGTTGCTGCTCCAGTTTTAGCTTCTTGTATCGTGTTGTATGCCACCATTTTTTTGTAAAACATTCGAAGTGCGAGCGAGAGCATCGGGTCAAACGAAATGGGTCAGATCAACAAACATAGACATAGGAGAGACAGCATAGCCTATGTTGTAGATCGCCGCAGAAGCATAAACTACGTTGTGATGGTACTGATGGGGGATCAAATGCCTATGTTGTAGATCGCCGCAGAAGCATAAACTACGTTGTGGTGGTCCTGACGGGGGTTCAAATATATGTTGTACATTGACGCAGAAGCATAAACTATGTTGTGGTGTACCAATGGGGGATGAAATGCCTATGTTGTAGATCGACGCAGAAGCATAAACTATGTTGTGGTGGTACTAATGGGGGTTCAAATATATGTTGTACATTGACGCAGAAGCATAAACTACGTTGTGGTGGTCCTGATGGTCTCTCTGTCTCTCCCTATCTCTGTCTGTCTCCCGCTTTGTCTCTGTCTCTCTGTCTTTCTCTCTCTCTCTCTCTCCAGTTGCTGTCCTTTGTTAAGTGGTAGTGTCCGCTATCTTCCTGTCTTCTCTCTTCTCCTATCATTTTCTCTCTCTATCTGTCTGTCTGTCTGTCTGTCTGTCCTCTATCTCTCTATCTGTCTCTCTCCACTCTCTCCCTCCCTCTCTCCCTCACCTCTTGACTAGCCAAGCTATGGCTTCTTCCATTTCTCATCTCCCCCTCTAAGCTGGATAATGTCATTGGACTTATCCCCATTCCTTATCCTCCCGTTGTGTGTGTGTGTGTGTGTGTTTGTGTGTGTAAGAGAGAGAGAGAGACAGTGTGTGTGTGTCTGTGTGTGCTTGTCCAAGATATGTGTTTGTCCATTGTGTGTATCGGTAGAGTCAAGGCAGAGAATGATGGGAAGGCCCAGGTAGCAAACAAGTGAAAGTGAAAATTCCTATGAAGTGTGTGTGTGTGTGATTGGTGTGTTTGTGTGTGTGTGTGTGAGTGGGCGACATGAGCTGAGGGCTTTGGATGAATCCGTGCACTGCTCATATGATTAGCGTCCGCCTCTCCAACCGGATTAAACCAATGCGTGTGCTTTTCCAAAGGCCAGAAGGTCACGAGGGTTAGCCCCACCAAAAAATGCCGCCAGAGCCAGCCCACCTCTGCCCTCTATCAGCCCTGAGCTCTGACACTACAGCTGCCTAACACACCAGCCAGAGAGAGTACAGCAATGAGATGATAATGCATCATGATAACGGATATTTGTTCAGGGACAGATGACAGACAGTGAAAAAAGATAGTGGTGTGTTGTAAAGTGCATCCGATCCACGGAGAACCTTTAGCAGTGCTTTTCCTTTATGGCCATCTTTGTCTGGATTTATCGAAACGTGTAACGTTTTTTAGTTGTTCTTTATCAAAATCTGTCTTGCCTGTCACAAACTTGTCCTTTTTTTAGGATATTTACCACCACCACCAATTCCAAGTATTCCTATTGGCTGAGAAATTGTACTTTATGTATATGCATGAACTGGGGCCGACGCTCCATATTCATGCACCATTTCGCTCATTTCGCGTTTTTGCTGTGACATGAAAAACTGAAGTCGTGGATGACATCTTGGCTTTTTGAAGTGTGAAGGCTACTGTAGCTGTAGTACTTACTCTTAACTGTGTGGTGTGAGAGAGTTGGAAAATAGGATAAATTCCTACACATTGGACCTTTAACAGCCAGTGTCAATGTGAACACAGTGTGGCCTAAAAAGAGACTGTTGTAGGGCTTTGAGACTCAAACAAAGGTTTAATTGGGGAAAACACACAGAGTACGGATTATAAAAAGTAGAAAGTATTTATTTATACACCAGAAGGAGAAAAATATAAAGACAGAAAAAAGAAAGAAAAAAGGAAGAAAAAAATCGAAGGCTCTGAAAAAAAAGTGGCTTGACAAAAAGTGGCTTGACAAAAAATGGCAGGTCTCAAAAATAGGCCTCAGCGGCCCGCGGTAGAGCTGTGCGATATGGGAAAAAATGAATATCATGATACATTTTCTCCATTTCACGATATACGATATATATCTCGATATTTTGAAATATCCTTTATAGGACCCTATGAAATCACACTTTTACTTTTTACTGTTATCACTACAATCCCGGCCCGATTACATACCATTCATGGTTAACTTTAAAGGTGGTATCAGGAAAACATTAAAGATTTTCATAGTGATTAACCACAATTGAGTTGAAATAAGACTTTTTTTTTTTCTTTTTTTTTTCAAATAAAGCACAAAGTGCAAAAACAATCTTCAAAATTACAGCAAAGTGATAATGCAAACAGAGCTGCCCAGAACTGTGCAAAAACCAAAAAGTGCAAGCTCGAGTAGAAATCCTGAGAGACAAGTGCTTCATGAAATTACTTTTAAAAATATAGAGGTAGATCTCCCAGAAAATGACGTGTGTGGCATTATCTACAACGACACACATTAGCCTTGTGTGTGCGCGCGTGTGTATGTGTGACAGAGAGAGAGAGAGAGAGAGCGAGAGAGAGAGAGATCTGCACAACATATTTCTACCTGCACAATTTTCAACTGTACTGGGCTGGTTTAGGGGTTTTAGCAGGTGTGCATGCTGTTCGGAGTTTGACGGACTCTGCATACTCTGCTGGGTAGGTTTTGGGGTGGTGAAACATGTTTGTGGTGCTGCTGCCTTTCGTCGGGACAGTTTTTTTGCACACTTTGCATATTGGGGTTACCTGCTCCACGTTCCCGATATCCATAAAACTTCCGGATTACTGATCCCTTATTGCCTCGTTTAGGAACAAGCTGTTCGTCCGCTTCCATGTTCTATTGCATTAGGTAGGTATACTGTACGACAGCTAGTGTTCGCGCTGCCTGCAAACCGAAAGAAATTACAAAATGAAGTTCCCTCCGTTCCGCACCTAGATGTCGCGCTGGGATTGGTTGGTGAGTGTTTGACGAGAGTGTGCGTTTTTTTAACCCCTCACTCGCGTTACTGCCTGATGGAAAAGGAGAAAGCCACCAGAACATTTTAAACATGAAAGCAAGACGAGTCTCGGCTGCTGCTTGAAAAAAAAAAAACAGATGACCATAAAATACTCGATACATATGATATAATAATTTTATGTATCTCACAAATCTATTTCGGAGATAATTTTGTATATTCGATATATCGCACAGCCCTACCCCGCGGGTACTCCTAAGTCTCACCCTGAGATATGCAGAAAGTGATGGTAGTGGCAGGGGCTACAGGAAGGAAGGCTTGCCTGCATGGTAGCGTGGCATAGGTGGCAAAGACAATGTGCTTCCCGATAAGCACTAAAACAGCTCCTAGCAGACAGCTCCCCAAACAGATAGCTCTCTCAAAATGGCTGATGTCCCGAATGACGACACCTTCCTTTTGTCTGTTTACCCTGTCTAAATGCAAAGCCCTGCTGTACAGTATGTTGCTATGTGTTGACATTACAAAGAAGCCCCTTCTCAATTGTTGGACTTTGGGAGTACAAATTGTTAAATAGTTGAAATGAATTGTGGCGTGTGTGTGTGTGTGTGTGTATGTCTGTGTGTGTGCCTGTGTGTCTGTCTCTGATCTTTCCAAGGGGGATCTCTCCAAGCAGTGGCTATCACTCCTTAAGTGACTCCCTCTCGTCTGTGTGTGTGTGTGTGTGTGTCAGTAAGTCAGTCAGTAATGCCGTTGATCTAATGTGTTTCACGTCGCCGTGGGGATCATGTCCATATGCTCTGTGAGATGAATGCCCTCACTCAGGACATACACGGCTATAAATAAACA
>CM050204.1:12753541-12756041 GCA_027475355.1 Coilia nasus | reverse complement strand
GAAAGGCTTCCTCGGTTCTGACCTGATCATGGAGGACCAGGAGCGACATCAAAGACGGCAGATAGGTCAAGATACTTCATGGTAGTTCATGTCTATGGGGGCAAAGTGGGAATCACTTCCCAGCAGCATAAATAGGCGTGTCGTTGATGTGCTCAGCTGTAGTAGCTGGTACCGTGCACTAAAAATAAACTTGGTGCACACCTGAATTAAAGTTGGTTTTCTGCGGAGTGGAGAGTAATACCATCACAGCATTTTCCTGAAATGGACAGGGGGGATTCGGAGATCATGCTCCACTATGTCTGAACTGTACATCCATTGCTCAGAAAAATATTTGCTGAAATTCTATATTTAGTATAGATTTATATTTAGTGTATATATATATTTAGTATATTTATTTAATTCTATATTTGGTGCCTATAGAGTTGGTTGTTCCAGATGGACGTAGATGGCCTCTTTCACTCCTCTCTCAAACCATCTGTGTTCCTTGTCCAAAAAATGTGCGTGTGTGTATCCCAGTGGCAGTACAAGGCACTCTCCTCCTCTCCTCCTCTCCTCCTCGCCTCCCCCCCCCATCATTTCTGGGGCGTCTTTTGCGCCACATGACAGTTGCGATTGCAACCCACACACCATCTCCCGTACCAGTTATCTGTTACCCTTCACCAGAGCCACTGACAGAGAGAGAGGAGAGAGAGAGAGAGAGAGAGAGAGAGAGAGAGAGAGAGAGAGAGCGATGGTGGGATAAAAGAGGATAAAAACAAGCCAATTTGGGAGAGCTTTTCAGTCGTCCCGTCTGCAGTCCTTCCCTTTCTCTCTGCCTCGTGTTGACTGTACTGCCAAATAGCTACCTGTCAGCGAGCCTTTGTCCTGTCTAAAGCTTACACCAGCGCTCACAGAACATTTCATTTTTAATTGCAATTTCTGTGGGTTTTTTTTTTTTTTTTCACTTTTCTTTTTTTTACGTCTTCTTCTCTCCTGAAGCAACAGTCACTCTCCTCATCATAGAGTGTGTGTGTGTGTGTGTGTGTGTGTGTGTGTGTGTGTGTGTGTGTGTGTGTGTGTGTGTGTGTGTGTGTGTGTGTGTGTGTGTGTGTGTGAGTGCATGTATGCGCGCCACACGTGTGTGTATCTGTGTGTGTGTGTGTCATTTGCATATTTGTGCGTGTGGCACTGACTGATTTTTGGGTGTATGACCCAAAATAACTGTGTGTGTGCATGTGAGTATGTGTGTGTGTGTGTGTGTGTGTGTGTGTGCATGTGTGCACGCTGTAGTTGTGGAGAACATCTAAGGAAAGCAGCATATCAAAGGCAGTGAAGAGATGTGACCCTGACATGGTAATGTGTGTGTGAGAGAGAGCACAAGAGCATGAAAGAGAGGAGAGGAGAGGAGATGGAGGGAGGGAGGGAGAGAGGGAGGGAGAGAGGCTATTCGATAAACTGATGATGAAGTGGGGAACTCTTTTTTTTCCCCAATGATCAAGCTCATTTCCTACTGTATGTGGTTAGCAGGTCTTTCAGAGTTAGTGTGTCAATTTCAAATGGGTGTTTCTTTGAGTCTATTCCTGTGTGTGTGTGTGTGTGTGTGTGTGTGTGTGTGTGTGTGTGTGTGTGTGTGTGTGTGTGTGTGTGTGTGTGTGTGTGTACTGTATGTGTGTGTCTGTGTTTTTCAAATGGTTGCTTCATTGAGCCTATTCCTGTGTGTGTGTATGTGTTTGCATGTGTCTTTGTGTGCCTGTGTGTGAGTATGGGTGAATGAATGTGCTTTTGTGTGTCTTTTTCTTGCTGTGTATGTGTGTGTGTGCGCGCTGTTCAAACTGTGTGTGCGGATGTGTGCAGTCTTTAACTAGTGTGAGTATGTCTGTCAATAGTGTGTTTAGTTGACTGTATGTTCTGAATGATGCTTCAGGCATGTGTATTTGTCTAAGAGTGCCCGTTTCCCATGGGCGTGTGTGTGTGTGTGTGTGTGTGTCTGTGTGTGTGTGTGTGTGTGTGTGTGTGTCTGTGTGTCTGTGTCTGTGTCTGTGCAAAATGTGTGTCTACAGTATCAACTTGCACAGTGGGGATCCCTGTGACTGTAATTCACTTAATTATTTCTACCGCTCAGCAAATGCACATTTCCAAGTGGAAAAAAACGAACAATGGTTATTCACTCTGTGACGTGATAAAAACAGGTTAAGTTTTCCCTTGTTTCCATTAATTACTAAACCTTTCCCATTTTGCCCACTTCCTTGGTTGTAGAAGGTGCCGGAGTCTGACGTGTGAAAGGATGAGGATGCGTTATTGTTTTTTCCTTCTTGATGGAGAGATTTTTTTGACAAAAAAGATTAACGTAAAAGTAGAAGTTTCTAAAACAATTAAAATTTCATTTTGAAAAAGAAATGTTCTGCCAGCGCGTTTTCTTTTGGTTCGCGGCAGGCACGACACGCAGGCACGGTTGCACGCACGTCAGGACGTGGATGGGCACGGCCAATGACTGTTTCGCGTTGCACCCCTACAGCGCCTG
>CM050204.1:12731041-12741041 GCA_027475355.1 Coilia nasus | reverse complement strand
TGATAGAGATGCCGAGACAGTGAAATCCTAATTGAATTAGCTTAAAACTGCAGAAGGAAAGGCTCTATTAATAGCCGTGCTGACATCGATCCCGGCGTGGCTGATTATCGGGGGGCAGCGTGGTCTGATGCGGTGTGGTGCAGTGTGATGTGGTGCCGTGGGGTGTGCTGCGGTGAAATGAAGTGAAGCGGAGTGAGTGAGGCAGTGAGGAAGTGGGAGGCGTAGCGTGAAGCGGCCACTGGATGCGGGTTAAAAGCCTTCTGATCGATTGGCTCACTCACGCCCTGCTTTGCATGAGCTGTTTTGCAGGCATCTATCCATCTACATCATCTGTGCAATCAGGCTAGCAATACGGGGAGGGGGGAGACAGAGAGAGAGAGAGAAAGAGAGAGAGAGAGAGAGAAAGAAAGAAGTGTATAGACAGAGACAGAGAGAAGTGTAGAGAGGGAGAGTATATGTGTGATGGTAGTAGATCTGATTTCACAATAATGTGTTCTCTCTCTTAAAGCTGTAGTGCCCTACAAAGTAGTAACTGCACAGACATTGGAGCTGGGAAAAATGCCTTCAAAGTCGTCAAACCTCCCAGTCAGACATGTTGTAGGTATAATAGTGGTGATGCTTTAATGTCATTTCTTAATAGGAAGAAGCAAGAGATTTAGTCACAAGACAAAGGAGGTGTTCAGTTAAAAAAATCAATTTCCAGTCTAAACTCAGTTTTGACCAAATATGTAGCTACTGACTTTTGGGTTTGTAGGGTAGTGTAGTGGTGTTGTGTTGTTATTGTTTTTGTCTCTCAGAAGTATATTTAAACGGAGACTCTTAGTCAAACCGTGGTCTCTCATTACATCTCATACATTACATCTATTTAGCTAGCCAGTGTCTTTAGCATATCAGACATAGGGATTCGCCCTCTACAAACATCAATCAAACATTATTTACAACATCTTTGATTAGCTAAGCAGGGTGACTTGGAAGGTTGAGGGTAGTGAGAAGAGACTTGGTGTGAAATCTTTACTGATTTATATATTTATTATAAAATAATAAATATTACATGTAATATAATAGAATGTATAATACATGTAATAATATATAATAATGCATGATATATTTTATTCATACAGTGCTTTTTGTAGATACTTTAAGATGCTTTATAAAAGGTAAAACTCACAACAAGTAAACAGGTAAACAAGGTTGAGACGCACACCACAGTATAAAATCCTTAAAAACAGTAAAAGTGGTGTACCCGTGCAGGACAATACGAACAGTATGTTCAGGGGGCGGTTAGACAATAATACAGCGAATATTGTGTGGCCCTTTTCATAGCTCCATTAAGTTAAGCTGATTACTCCGCTCAGCCCTGTGTGTTTGATGCCATAGTGTAGAGAGGGGGGGGGGAAAGCTGCATTCAGTCAATTAATCAATAAAACAATCAAGCAGTGAGCTAATCAATTAAGTACTCTTTAGAAAACAATGTGTTCTTTCTCTGTTCACCCGCCTAATACTCTCTGTTCAATTCAACTTTATTCTGTTTAATTCATGTTAATGCAAAGTTGATAGATTCTTATAACTTATTACCCATCATTAATCATTTAAACAACATCACATGTAATGTTAAAGCCATAGTGAAATGTTGTTTTTACTATATGCAACCAGTAATTACTATATGTATGTAACTAAGAATTACTTAATCACAATGTAACAAAATGTGAATTCTGTTCGCTGGGCTTTATTGATTTAATCTTAAGGTTGTGATGCAGGAAATTGCATTTTTAAAGGAAAATATTCAACAAAATTCACAATATCTTGATCTCACAAACTAATTCTCACTAGTTCCCTGTCTCAATTTCTCTCTGACTTCATTTCATTTCTCTTTCTCTCTCTCTCTCCTTCTCTCTCTCTCTCTCTCTCTTTCTCTCACTCTCACACACACACACATTTACACACAAAAAACTATTAACTGTCTTTTAACAAGCTTCTCTCCGCCTTTAACCAGGTTAGCATTTAGCCTTGTCTCCGACTTGTCCAAGTCTGCGCTTTAAACCCTGCTAATTATATGCTAGCCCATATAGCTACGCCACTGGCCCCTAGGCCTATTATCCACCGCAGGGGAGGGTGTGTGTGTGTGTGCGTTTGTGTGTGTTGTGTGTGTGTGTGTGTGTGTGTGTGTGTGTGTGTGTGTGTGCATGCATGTGTGTGTGTGAGTCAGTGTTTGAATGTGTGAGTGATTGAGTGTGTGTGTTAAACAGAGAGAGTGAGTGAATGAGTGTGTGTGTGTGTGTGTGTGTGTGTGTGTGTGTGTGTGTGTGTGTGTGTGTGTGTGTGTGTGTGTGTGTGTGTGTGTGTGTGTGTGTGTGTGTGTGTGTGTGCATGTGTGCATGCATGTGTGTGTGAATGTGTGAGTGATTCAGTGTGTGTGTTAGAGAGTTAGACAGTGAGTGAGGGTGTGTGTGAATGCGAATGTGTGTGCATGCATGTGTGTGAATGTGTGAGTGATCCAGTGTGTGTGTTAAAGTGAGAGTGAGTGAGTGAGTGAGAGTGTGTGTGTGTGTGGTGTGTGTGTTAAGGGGTGGTATGAGAGGTGTTAAGGGCTGTGTAGGTGGAGGTGAGAGGGAGCGGCCCTTTGGCTTGGCCTTAGAGCAGATTAATTATATACGGCTGGGTGTTACGGCCCCGGCCAACTGGAGGCATAATTTAAGAGGGTGTGTGGTGTGTATGTGTTTCCATACAGTGTGATGTGGTGTGTGTGTGTGTTTGTTTTCTGTACAGTGTGATTTAGACGGTGTGTGTGTTCTCCATATGGTGTGATAGCCTAAGAGGGTGTGTGTGTGTATGTGTGTGTGTGTGTGTGTGTGTGTGTGTGTGTGTGTGTGTGTGTGTGTGTGTGTGTGTGTTTTCTGTACGGTGTGATGATTCGAGAGGGTGTGTGTGTTTTCCATATGGTGTGATTGTCTTAAGAGGGGGTGTGTTTGTGTGTCTTCTATGTGATGTGATAGTCTAAGAAGGTGTGTGTGTGTGTCATTGGTCAAGGGTGTTCATTTCCCATACAATTTCATGGTTTAAGGGGATGTGTTTATTCTCCGTACAAGGTTAACAGTATCAGGGTGTGTTAGATGTAATGATGTTATGTGGGCAATAAAACGTGTGTGTGCTTTTTTGTGTTAGTATGCATTAAAAAAGGCTTTTGTATGTGATTGATACTTGACTGTGAATTTGTGTGTGTGTGTGTGTGTGTGTGTGTGTGTGTGTGTGTGTGTGTGTGTGTGTGTGTGTGTGTGTGTGTGTGCGCACGCGCATCTGTGTGTGTGTACTATGTAATGTATGTGTGTGTGTGTACGAGAGCACATTTCAGATGCAGCCTGTGTGTGTGAACATATGTTAAAATGCGATTGCATGTGTATGCCTCTGTCAATGTTCGGTAATGAGCTGTGCCCAAGTGTGTGTGTGTGTGTGTGTATGTGCGTGCGTGTGTGTGTGTGTGTGTTGTACTCGTCATCGTCCTTAACTCTTTTATCAGACGTGCGCAGCGTGATCGACAGGAATCGACAAGCGGGCCTCTTCACCTGTCCTGACGTCTCCAGCCGGTAAGAGCAGTTTCCATGGCAACAGATACAATCCCACATGTGCACAAATCCCCCCTCCCGACCTTTCACCTTTCAAGTCCGACAGTTAAAGGGGATTGTGGGGGAAAACGAACAAACTCCGGTGTGGGGGGACGGTTGGGGGGACGGGCTAGGCTGATGAGAGCGGGTCACATTGACATCGTCATGGTCATGAGAGTGTGATGTACAATGAAATCACCATGGTGATTACAGTGGTGACACTAAGATTGTCATAGGGATTGGAATGGTGATAATGACATCGGCATGTTGATCTTACTGTTACAGCAGCAACAGTAAGATCACCATGGCGATTAGAACGGTGACAGTGAGATCGCCATGGTGATTAGAGCCGTGACGCTGAGATGGTGGTTGCATCAGGCTCATCCATTAGCTGCTGCAATCTCTGTTTACCGGGTCACAGAACTGCTTTTAGAGAAAGTGTTTTGTGTGTGTGTGTGTGTGTGTGTGTGTGTGTGTGTGTGTGTGTGTGTGTGTGTGTGTGTGTGTGTGTGTGTGTGTGAAGCCTCAGGGAAGGCGTCAAACCCAAATCAGCTCCATTGGTGTGTGTTGGCAATGGGCATGGAAGAGGCTAGCACAGACTCAGTGATGATTTGTGTTTACAAGAAGGAAATACTACACTTAACTATAGCTGTCCTCAGAAAGTAGCAAAGTAGTGTTACGAATGTGTTAAGACCACACTTGGTTTCAAACATTTAAGTATACTATTTAAATAAAGGCTATTAAACAACTGTGGTTAAATAAGGTCAGTATACATGAAACCTAGGAAAATAAAAGACTAACTTTTTTTAGAATCTATTAGTTTAGTCCCAAGATAATTTCACTGACATTCATAGAAGAAATTGGCAAAGATGGCCGCTCCTGGCACCTTCAATTTAGGCTTCATCCCATTTGTGCGATAGTCTGTGAGTGACGTGACAGATGGTTTGTTCAGTTCTCTTATATGCAGTCTATGGTCAGATCAGGAAGTCTTACCTAGCCTTACCTGACTTCACACACCTGCAGCACTTAGCCAAAGATGGTAGATGTGCCAAGATACTTCATGGTAGTTCATGTTAATGGGAGGAAAGTGGGGATTAGCTCCGGGCTGCATGCTTGTGCGATCATAGTTTCAGGAAGTGGCTCGTCATGACGAATCTTGACATATCTACCATCTTTGACTCAGCCCCTACAGGACACAGGTGAGACGAGGGAGAGGGAAACAAAACAACCCCAGGCAACACACAGAAACCTGACAGGGGGCATAACAGTAGCCATCACTGTGTAGGTTGTTAGATGTACATTAAGCAGTTGTCATCCTGCAGAGTTGGCGCCACCCATCAACAGACTGTCCACACTCACAGGACCGTAATGTGCAGACTTTACAATTTCATCTCCCTGCACAAGTAGTAATAATGTAATGTAATTTAGTTTTTATTTGATTGTAAGTGTATCAAGACCATTTTTTAAGGTGAATTTGCACTCTAAACAATACATTGATTGATTGATTGATTGATTGATTGATTGATTGATTAAGTAAAACTTAGTCCAGACACATCAAAGAAATTTGCTTTTGCCCTCTCCCTTGACAGCAGCCCAGTTTTGAGTTCACTTGCTGCTCGCGAGTCAGAGCCCTAGTTGATTAAAGGAGAAGGTAGCTGCAGGTGAAAAGAACTGCAGGTTTCACTTCACTTCAGCGTAAGGTATTGGCTGCTTTGCTGTTTTTGTGACCTGTTATTAGGAAGTGTTACTCGCTGTTTTCCTTTGAGGCTTTGGTCAAATTAAGTGCACTAAATTACAGTCATTTTTGGAAAATAATATAATCCACGGGAAAATCGGCATAGTCACAAAATCACATTTTTCAAGTTACTCTACCTTTCGGTAGTTGCATTGAAACTCCAGCTTTTTCAAAGTATTCCTGTGAATAAATGACTGCAGTCTTGAGCTAGAAACATTTTAAAATAGCATTTACTTATGAAATCAAATCAAAAATCAAACTTAGAAATGGCCCCTTTTTTTTTTTTATGTTTGACGTGCAGTTTTTTTTTTTTTCACTGAGAAGTCCAATCACCAACTATGTCTTCTATAGCAGTATATGTGTGGTTTTGACGGTAAAAAGAAGTTTGTGTGAGATGATGATGTCTGTGTGCAAAAGTAAATGTGAATGGTCTTGGGGGTTTAGCCATGAAGCGACCCTTGACCCTTGTTGTCATGGCAACAGGGGGCAATTGCCTGATTGAGGCATATCAGTGTGTGTGCAGGCAAAGTGGCACAGCTTTGATTGGCAGGCTTTGTTTAAAAGGCACACACACGCGTGCACACACACACACAGTTACACACACATACACTTAGTCACACATGTATTTACTCATGCGAACAGACACACTAACACTCACAAGCGTCTAGTCACGTAGCCACACCCTCACTCTCATACACAGATTTCAAAACTAACACTCAGACGGAGGGGTAATGCATAGCAAAGAAGGAATTACCTCAGAAAAAAGTCATTTAGCATTTCAGCTGGCCTCTAACCCCCCCCCCCCCCCCCCCCCAACTCACTCCTTTACACACTACTTTCTGCCACCCTCCACACACCCCTGCGGCCCCTCCCCTTTGTGTATTTACCCCAGGATGATGAAGAGACAGAGGTAAACGTATAATTATGCTTGCATTACGTTGATTGTTTTCTTTACAGATTAAGCCTCCTGTCAGAACACACAGTTTGAGAGGGGCTGGGGTCATGCGCAGTCGGATGGGAAGACTGTGTGTGTGTGTGTGTGTGTGTGTGTTTGGGCGGGTGGGGGTGCACTCGCTTTCTCAAGACAGCAGATAATAGCCTGTAGCTCCCCTGCTGAGCGTTAAGATTGTATTTCCACAAGACATAATTTTTGTTTACCAAGTGTTACTAATGGCTAATTAATAATCAGACGCAATGGCCTGGAACCCATCTCTCAGCTCTTAAGAAGAGGAGGAGAAAGAGACAGAGGAGAGAGGGAGAGAAAAAAAGAAAAATACACAATCAGAGCTGCAGAGAAATTGAAAGAAATAAATAGAGAATATGTTCATTGTGTTAACATGATGTGAGTTTGGATCTACTGTATGAGTGACGCAAGATGTGTTGGCATCAGTTAGCAGGATGGAAAAGAGAGAGAGAGAGAGAAAGGGATTGATGGAGAGAGAGAGAGAGATAAAGGGATTGATGGATGAGGGAGGGCAGGAAGAGGGGTGTGGAATGAGATGGGGCCTCCTGTTGTGATGTTCAGGAGGATCTTCAGGCGGCAGCAATTACCCAACATTTAGCCGAGGAGGCGGTTGCCGAGGCGATGAAATGCGTCGTCGTGGCAATGGGCTCATGGCGTGTGGCCAGCAGGGTACTGAGTCACCCGTCTGAAAAGCCACTGAGCCGATCATTCAGCTGCCTGCCCAAACAGCTGACCACAACACACCACACTGCACCTTTGCACACCACACCACACCTCACAACACCACACCACACCATACCTCACCACAACACACCACACTGCACCTCTCCCCACCACACTACACCACACTACACCACACCACACCATACCTCACCACAACACACCACACCTCAATACACCACACCACACCACACCTCACATCACACCATACCTCACCACAACACACCACACCTCAATACACCACACCACACCACACCACACTACACCACACCACACCATACCTCACCACAACACACCACACTGCACCTCTCCCCACCACACCACACCACACCACACCTCACCACAACACACCACACTGCACCTCTCCCCACCACACCACACCACACCACACCTCACCACAACACACCACACTGCACCTCTCCCCACCACACTACACCACACCACACCACACCATACCTCACCACGCCACATCACACTACAACACACCACACTACACCACACCACACTACACCACACCACACCATACCTCACCACAACACACCACACCATACCTCACCACAACACACTACACCACACCACACTACACCACACCACACCATACCTCACCACAACACACCACACCTCACTACACCACACTACACCACACCACACCATACCTCACCACAACACAGCACACCTCACATCACACCACACCTCACAACACTACATTACACCGCACCACACCTCTCCACACCACATCTCACCACACACTATACCTCACCACAACACACCATACCTCACCACAACACACCACACCTCACCTCACCACACCTCACCACACACTATACCTCACCCCAACACACCACACCTCACCTCACCACACCTCACCACAACACACCATACCTCACCCCAACACACCACACCTCACCCCAACACACCACACCTCACCCCAACACACCATACCTCACCCCAACACACCACACCTCGCCTCACCACACCTCACCACAACACACCATACCTCACCATACCTCACCATGATACACCACACAACAAAACACACCACACTTCACCACAACACACCGCACCTCACCACACCACACTCACCACACCACAACACACCACACCTCACCACACCCACCACACCATGCCATAACGCACCACAGCACACCACACTACTCTACGCTGTATCACATCACACAACCCTGCACCACAGCACACCGCACCACACCACATCACACCACACACTACACCACACCACACCAAACCACATCACACCACACCACAATGTACCACACTATCCTACACTGTATCATACCACACTGCACCACACAACACTGCACTAGTCTACACCATACCTCACCACACCACACCACACTACAGTCGCCACACCACACAATAACGCACCACTTCACACCAAGCAACACTACTCTACACTGTATCACAACACACCGCACCATAACACACAGCATCTAACACACAGCACCTCACCACACCACACTACACCAGACACAGACACACACAGTCTCTAATATAGGCACACATATACAGACACACACACACACAGTCACACAGTTACAAGTTTGTGTTACAGGTTACACTTGTTACGGGCTGCACTTGTTACAGGCTGCACTTGTTACAGGCTAGACTTGTTGGGCTGTGGGGCAGTAAAATCACACAATGCTAGTGTGGAGCAGGTCCCCTTCGATTCTTATTAGCTCCTGTGTGGAATGTATAAAGAAGGTGAAATGAAATAAAGGCTGAATGAACACACACACACCCACACACACCCAGTCTGACAGCGTGTGTTCATTGCAGGGTGGTGCGATGGGACAGCGAGAGTGACGTGTCGGCGTTGGAGAGCTGCTTCGATGTGGTGATGTGTGCCGACTGGTAAGCCTCCTCTCCTCCCTTTCACCTCTCACGTCTCACCTCTGACATGACACCTGTCCGTCATTAGCCTGATGCATCAGCCGCTTTCACACTGTTCCACTTCGTGCAAAGCGTCTGAAACCTCTGCATTGGCATTCGTTCGCTCCACGGTGGGCGGATACTTTCTGCTTCAACCAATCACTACTGCTTGGTCATGACGCTGCTCATCACAGGGTTCCCACGGTCATGGAAATCCTGGAAAAGTCATGGAAATTCAAAATTTAATTTTCCAGGCCTGGAAAAGTCATGGAATTTTGTAAATTCACTAAAAGTTATGGAATTTTAGTTTCTCCCCAAGGCAACTACGTTGTGTTGTTATCATTAGGCTCTAACCCTTTAGAGTCGACAATAACTGCATTGTCAGTATTTTGAATGTTAAACATTTTATATTTAGCCCTAAAACTGTGCTAAATTCTACACACTTAAGATGCCGTGAAGTCATGGAAAATTCACCTTCGGTCATGAAGAAGTTTTGAAATTTTGTTAGTGAAAAAAAGAGTGGGAACCCTGTGCTGACCAAGAACGTCTTTCCCCTCGATAAAGTTCCTCAAGCATTCTTCTTGTTGTGGCTTTAAATCCTCAATCTTGGGAATGGTTGCCAACACAGAATGTATAGCTTCGTCTCTATCCATCTCACCAGCTTCATTCAGTGCTGCTCGAACTACAACAGAAACTCACGCTTGAGTTCAAAGTCATTGTTTTTAGCCCTCCCTTTGTTTGCTGATTGGCCCGTATACATTCACAGACGGACTCGAACCAAAACTTAGGGCATGCTCCATGATACAGTTGCTGAAGGTAAATGAAACTGAGCGAAGGCACTAGGTGGCGCTAGCCTGGCTAGCCCCCTCAAGCCTGCAGCAGACACAAGAGAAGAGAGGTAGGGCGTCGCGGTGTTATCCTTCCCCCCCTCCTGCCCGCCAGCACAGAGGACGGTGATCAGATTGTTCCTGTCTGCCGGAGCCCTGCCGGCCGCGTTACTTCCCCTAGACTGGTTCCTCCAACAGGCTTCACCCCCGCCCCCCCCCCCCCCCCCCCCCAACACCCCTTTTTTTTCCTTTTTTTTTTTTTGCTTTC
>CM050204.1:12723541-12726041 GCA_027475355.1 Coilia nasus | reverse complement strand
TTCTCTCTCTCTCTCTCTCTCGCTCTCTCTCTCGCTCCCTCTCTCTCTCTCTCTTTCTCTCTACACACACATACACATATACAAACACTCACACAAATAAACAGAAGATATGAGAGGGTGTGTGTGTGTGAGTGCATGCTTGCGTGCCTGTGTGTGTGTCTATTCGCACTCCTAGCCCCATACCCTGCTACTCCATTGTTCCTTGGTGACCCCGGCCCCTCCCTAAAGCATGCTAGCCTGGCTGCTTACCAAAAGGGGCAACTGGTCAAAGGTGAAAGGTCGTGACCTTTATGACCCTTCCAGGGTACTATGAAGAGTTCATTTCTAACTTTATCACATGGGTAGGGGCCTGTGTTTGTCTGCCACGGGACTGACATGACTCGGGGGAAGTGGGAACTGTCATAAATACACACACACATACACACACACACATACACACACGCACACACACACACTTCTGATTTGGTTCAGTTGAACCCTGAATTGGAAGGATCATTGCATATTCACACCAGTACACCACATGCAGTCCATTAGCAGTTTATTTCAGACAAATCACACACAGCAGAGAGACAGACGGATACACACGCGGGCACACACGTACACACACACAGGAAAAAATATTGCGCCTACTAACGGCAAGTCCTATACCCTCTATATGCACACATTCTTTTCTTGTCACTAACACATACACACAGACACAGATCAGACAGACCCACGGAGACACACATACAAACCCACAAACCCACACACACACACACACACACACACACACACAGACACACACGCACGCACCCCCCACCCACACACATACACACACACACACACACACATACACACACACACACACACACACACACCCCACCCACACACATACACACACACACATACCACACACCTACAAACACACACACACACACACACACACACCTCTGACCCTGTGTCTGGTCTGAGGAGGTGTTTCCCCTCCTCCCTGGGGGTCAGCGGAGGGCTCCTGTGGAAGAGGGCAGCAGGAAGGCCATGCGCGTGGAGGGTTCAAGTATAGGCCATGGGGACCCTGGAGTGTGTGTGTGTGTGTGTGTGTGTGTGTGTGTGTGTGTGTGTGTGTGTGTGTGTGATGTGGGTGTGGGTCCGTGTGTGTGTGTTTGTGTGGGCGCGTATGTGTGGGTGTGTATGTGTGTGCATTTGTGTCCTGCATGTGTGCGTGAGTGTAAATTTGTAATTTATTCTACTTTGCACCAGCCACGAGCCAAATGCTAGTAGAATATGAAAGTGACACAAAATAAAAATGTACTATTCAGTGCCTGTTGAATGTTATCATTTATTTCTCAGTGGCTGGTAAAAGTTCACATTTTGCAAATTCCACCCCTGATGTGTATGCATGTGTATGCGCCTGTGTTAGGTGTAGTTGTGCTTTGTTCCTAATCTGTCCACTGGGCTACAAAACAGCTGTGTCCAACACACCCTCACGAAGCACAAAGCCCGCTGGCAGACTGCCATCTCAGCCTGCCCATGCCACCCAAGGGAGGGGGCTTGTCATCGGGCATTGTGACATCGTCGCCATGGCAGTGAGGGGGGCAGTTAGAGTGGAGTGGGGGGGGTCAGAGGGCTAACGTGATTACGACGTTGGTTCTACGTTGCACAGGGATCGTGAGTGTGAGTAACTGCAGCTAGACTGAATACTGCATATTTGAGTGCATGTTTGAGTGCATGTTTATGTAGTGCTTGCTACACTGTAGCAAGTGTGTCTGTGTGTGTAGCAAAGGGGAGGAGAAGTCACCTCACCCGGCTTCGAACCCGGGTCTCCGGGGTACCAAACGTAGGCTCTGACCACAACGCCAAAGAGCCAGGATCATTGGGATGGCAGTCAGAGCACACCCACAACTCTAGTGGTGGTCACTCCATCACACTGCCTTCCCCTTCGGGAGGCGCACCCATGCGCTTGGGAGCCATACGAGGGACCCCCAGGTTAGGTTGACCCCGGTGTGAGGGACCGCAGTGATGGGTGAAGCATCAGTATGTGGGGCACCCTGGATGGGTGAAGTATGGTGGGAGATGTGTGAGGGACACCTGAGTGTGTGAAGCACATGGGTGCGCCTCCCGAAGGGGAAGGCAGTGTGATGGAGTGACCATCACTAGGGTTGTGGTGTGCTCTGACTGCCATCCCAATGAGCCTGGCTCTTTGGCGTTGTGGTCAGAGCCCCTGTTTGTTCGAAGCCGGGTGGGGTGACTTCTCCCCTTCGCAACAGTGTGTGTGTGTGTGTGTGGAGAGAGGACAGGAAATGGGCCACAAGGAGCTTTGGGTTAGTGCTGGAGGGCCTCTCTCCCCTCCATGGCAGCATTTAGCTAAATTACATGTACATGTGAACTCATTTTGTCATGATACGCCTGATACTGGGGCACAGACATGGGACTATTTCTCATTAGACAAGCAGGAGCAGGAATTGAGCATGGTTGAGTGAGGTGTGTGTGTGCGTGCACATGTGTGTGTGTGTGTGTGTGT
>CM050204.1:12706041-12718541 GCA_027475355.1 Coilia nasus | reverse complement strand
TGCCTCCCGCATCCTCCCTTTAGTGTTGAGGTCCATAGGCAGGCAGGACATCCATTACAGCACCCTGCCCTTTTTTCTTACTATCTACCAGATGGGCTGTATGTGTGTGTGTGTGTGTGGTGTGTGATATGTGGATGCTGAAAATAGGGGTGTTGTGAGTGAGAGAGAGAGAGAGAGAGAGAGAGAGTGAAGAAAAAGAGTGAGTATCTTTGTGTGATGTAGATGCTGAAAATAGGGTGTGTGCGTGTGAGAGAGAGAGAGAGAGATTATGTGTGTGTGTGTGTGTGTGTGTGTGTGTGTGTGTGTGTGTGTGTGTGTGTGTGTGTGTACAAACGAAGTGAGTGAAAAGGTGTGTGTGTGTCTGTGTGTATATCCACATCATAATTAAGTGGATGAAGCTGAGCTGTGCTGGAAGCCAAGTCAAGTCACAGCCAAGGACATTTCTTTTTTACCTTCACCAAGCAGGTCATGTTTTCCAGCATCTGTACTCGTTTGCCTGCTTGCTGCTCTCTGTAAGCAGGATTAGGCACACACATCTGCCTTGTTTTCCAGCACAGGGCCAAGGAGGCAAACCAGCAGTTTTTGTGTGGAAAGGAGAGGAGAGGAGGAGAGAGGGAGAGGAGAGGAGGAGAGAGGAGAGGAGAGAGAAGAAAGTCTGAATGATGAAACTGCTCCACAAATGGACCTTCACTTCTGGACTAATGCAGGGCTGATAGTATTCAGGGACCATCCTGATTTCGGGCTTGGTGGAGTTTGTCTGCGAGACAAAAATTATAGGTTTACACCAAGAATATTTAATAGAAAGCTTGTCAGTGCTGGATGTTGTCATGTTTGAATCGCCCAGAGAGGTCTGATAAGAAACATTAGGCTAACATCATGCTAACATTACACTTCAGTGAAGGTGTTAGTTAGGTTTATCAAATCTTATTCCAAAAAGTAGTTAGCCAGACTGAGTGTAGAAGAAGTCAGGCTCAGGATTTTTTTTTTGTACTGTCAGCCCTACGAATGTGAGGAGATGTGGTGTTGTGGCCTTGGTGCAGATGAAGGGATCCATTGTCAAGAGTGTCTCCTTCAGAGTCCTCTCAATTCTGTCCTCCACATTTATTTATTTGTTGTGAGGTAATTTGTGGGCTTTCTTTTGCATTTCATTGATTGGACCTTGAAGGGTGGAGAGGAACTGACTGGGGAGAGAGAGAGAGGGAGAGAGAAGAGAGAGAGAGAGAGATGGGGAAATGTCAGGAAATGACCCGCGTCTGACTCAAACCCTCGTCCCAAGATATATGACACGCGCACCTAATCAAGGAGAAATACATGCACTCTCAAATAATATTTCTGTCCTTTCATTAGACCGATACTTGTCCAAGACGGATGCGTTTTGGCAAGAAGCCGTCCTCAGCATCTAGGCATCTAAGCCAACTGTGCCCCTACCCACCCCGTTATTGACTTTTTTGCTTTTGAAAGTTGATTTGGGGGTTTGATGCTGGAGTCTGAGCTCTGTGTGTCTGTCTCCAGTCCTTTTGTTGTCTCACGGTACACATGTTTATTTTCCCCCAAACCCGCGACTGCCACATGACACACCAGATGTGCAGACCTATCATGGATTTCCTAGATTTAGGTTTTTTTTTTTTTTTTTTTTTTTTTTTGTAAACACACACACAAACACTCACACATACACAAAACTTACAGACATAAATAAGCAAAAAAAAAAAAAACAGGCACAAACAAACACTCAAACACACAAAATGTACACACATTCATCACACACACACACACACACACACACACACACACAAAACTAATAATAAGACACAAATATAAACACATGCATTGTTACGGCTGTATGCATTTCCTGTCATTTTTGTATTTCCCTGTGCTGTTTGTCCCTCTGCTGCTGCCATACCCTCTACCTACTCAGCAATCATGTGATGGGATTGGCCTGATTAGGAACACCTGGTCATGTGATCAACAACTGCTTTAAAACCACCTGCCTCTGCTGCCAGAGAGAGGCTTTTGGTGTGGAACTGCTGCTGACAAAGACAGGTGTCTAGGGTCAGCAGCAGTGCCACACCAAAAGCCTCTCCTCTCTCTCCTAAAACATTGGCACACGTGTAGGCCATTGGCATATCCTGTGGGAACTGTGGGATCTGTGTAGATGTGTGTTCTCTGTGTTCTTCACCAGAGCCAGCCGATAGCCTTCGGTCTTTCCTCTCCACGCTTTATTCAACATGCCCCTTCAAATTATGGATGTACACAACATGAGACAATACAATACTAGAGAAGAGAGGAAAGTCCAAGGCAATGTGTATGTTTTTCAAGTGTGCTATTTACCTCAACTCTTGATTGCCACACAGGCCTTGCGTGAAAGCGTGCAACAAACAAATGTAAAATATCTCAATGCCTTTGGAGAGGCTTTCAAGTGCTTCAGTTTGAACTCTGCTCTCCTGTGATGCATGTGTGTGTGTGGTGTGTGTGTGTGTGTGTGTGTGTGTGTGTTTGTGTGTGTGTGTGTGTGTGTGTGTGTGTGTTTTTGTGTATATGATTGTGTGTGTGTGTGTTTGTCTGGGGGTCATCGCATACAAAGAAGGGTTGGCTGTGACAAAGTCTGCCATACAGTACAACGAGCTCAATTCTGTTGACTTTGGAACAAAACAAACACACATCCACCCCTGCCCACACACACATACTCACTTAAACGTACACTACCCACACATGTCCACACACACATACTCACTTAAACGTACACTACCCACACATGCCCACACACACATACTCAATTAAACGTACACTACCCACACATGTCCACACACACATACTCACTTAAACGTACACTACCCACCCCTGCCCACACACACATACTCACTTAAACGTACACTACCCACACATGTCCACACACACATACTCACTTAAATGTACACTACACACACATGTCCACACACACATACTCACTTAAACGTACACTACACACACACACATATACTGACTCCGCTCTGCTCCCCCCCGCTCCCCTCCGCTCCGAGGCGTGCTGGGACTAGCTGCTTTGTGATGGTAATATGGCCGCGGTTAAGTGCAGCCATTGTGTGATGTGCATGCTGCTGCTGATGTCAAATGACTTTGGTGTGTGTGCGTGTGTGTGTCTGGGCGTGTGTGTGTTTGTGGGTGGGTGGTTGTGTGTGTGTGTGTGTCAGGGATGAAAATTAACCACCCGCCAAATGCGGGTAAATATGAGCGTTGGCGGGTGAATTGTGTCCTTTTACCTGCCACTGTGGCGGGTGTGCAAAATGCTACGAGTTCCATATAGTATATGAAATGCCACAAGTTCCATAGCTATATGAAAGTACTCACTCACGCATGTTGTGTCATAGCTAACTGACAGCGCGGGTGCTTATAAGCACAAGATTTATTGATGAACAACACTCAGAGCCTTGCTTCAGGCGCGGAACAAATTTTAGGCCAGGGGTGCTGCATATTTGAGTCATGGATTTCCTCCTATATACATAGTGGCGCTTTAGTGCACTTGATATCCCTCCCCTTGGTACCCAACGTTCCATATTTACGCCATATGCGCACACAATTCCAGAACCAACCCGTGATTTTGGCTTATTAGGCTAATAGCGCGATCACCACGATGTCTGAAAATTTTGAGGAAGTTTCATTACTGCGGCACATTAGGTGGATATTTTTTCTATGACTATGATATAACTACGATGACGGGAAGATATAAAGACTATCATTTTTACATATCCTGAAATGGTGCAGTTATTCCAAATATGATCTTGGTAACTTTCTGTTCACCAATTTCCAGTAATGAAAGCGCAGTCATGATCATCATAGCCTAACTGTCCAAGCGGGAATACATCAGTATTGCCTTATCATGTTGATAATAACGCTGTATGCGCACAAAGTGATTCCAAAAACCAACCTGTGATTTCATCTTAACCTACCTACCTAACCTGTCACCTGCCACCAACACCGATGTCAGAGGAGGACGGGTCCATCTCCGAAGCACATATAGCCACTGAAGATTTTACATGATTAACAGATTGTTTATAACTATCTGTAGACCGTGGAAAACACCTGCACAAGGGGGCATAATCGCAAGAGAGTGCATACGCATGCAACCTGTCCCAGGCCTATATGACTGATGTTAGGTCTGACAAGATCACACACTGACACAGATACTCAACGAAATACATAGACTTAGAAGATTAACCCATCATTCTGACATTTTAGCCTATGATAAGCCAAGCTTGCACATCAGGTCATAACGCCTTCTTTGTGTGTGATGTGAAAAAAAATTATACATTCTTTTCTGCGCCGTTATGAGCAGCAACTAAGGATCTTTGGGGTAGCTGCTAGGCTCAATAGTTTTTTTACCTTTGACCTTACAATGTAGCCCACAGTTAATTTCCATCCCTGGTGTGTGTGTGTGTGTGTGTGTGTGTGTGTGTGTGTGTGTGTTCTGTGTTTGTGTGTGCTTGAATTCTGTTTTATGGTGCAGTGTAAGCAGTGATTTTATTTTGATTCTACTCTTGAGGGTGTGTGCGTGTGGCGGGGTCTGTGTGTGTGTGTGTGTGTTCTGCTAAGGTGGACAACAGAGATACATACACACGTAGCAACACAAATATGGACATGTACATATATATATTGTGTTAACCGTGTGTGTGTGTGTGTGCGCGCATGTGTGTGTGATGTGCAGGGGACGGCTCTAGTCTTTGCCCCTCCAAGAGGTGAGACGCTGGCCCAGTTCCAGGAGCTGGCAGAGAGGGCAGGGTTTCACGTGTGCCACTATGTCAACTACGACCAGGAGGTCTGGGATGTCCACGACAGGGTAAGAGAGATGTGTGTGTGTGTGTGTCTGTGTGTTTCTGTGTGTGTGTGTGTGTGTGTGTGTCTCTGTGTCTGTCTGTGTGTCTACCTGTGCATGTGTCTGTGTATCTAAGTCTGTCTTTGAGCTTTGTGTGTGTGTGTGTTTCTGTGGGTGTTTGAGTGTTTGTGTGTGTGTGTGTGTGTGGTGTTTCTGTGGGTGTATATGCATACGTGTGTGTGTGTATTAGTGTTAATTTCGTCACCATTTTTTTTTCTTTTCATTTTAGTCTTAGCCATTATCATACAATTTTTGTTAGTCAAGTTTTAGTCAGCTAAAACTATGGTCATTTTAGTCTAGTACTAGTAAAGACATCTTCACCTCATAAATAATGAAAACCTTTTCATTTCTTTATAAGGTTAATTCTGATCACAAATTTAGGTCATATAGTTTCACACTCAATATTTTGTCCCCTTTCCATAGCCAGTTACATCTAGCCGTGTTGCATAGATGCTAATACTACATACATGAACTTTCCATTCATTTTCATCTCTTTCACAGCTTGATATTTGCCCAGTGTGGCTATGAATGACAGCCCGTATAATGGGTGTGCCATAGCACCATAACTATTTGGCTGATCTCCAGTATAGATCCATAACTTCAACATCAGTTCATAACCAAAACATTAGCAAAAGTTAACTTGCCTCAGTGTGCTAGTAGTTAGCCTTGTCATACCGCTGAAGGTTTGTGGGTGTTATTCTCGATATTTTAAATCCACACACCTTCCTGTCAGATCCGATTAGACATTAGGTTTTCTTATCAGTGTCATGATATTTAAAATGGCACCAGCTATCAGTGGCCTTTTTCCTTCCTGGCTTGTCAGGGCTCTAGTACAAAATGGTGTTTAGAGCACTAAGCTACTCGCACGAATTTCATCTCATTCAGTTCAACTCATTCAATTCAACCAAAGATTCTTCACTCTAGAAACTTTGAATGTAACTTTTTGATAACATTGTCAAGGCTTATCAGCTTGAAGACAAAAATGAAGATAGATTTATCTTAGATTTTATTTCATGCAAAACATTTTCGTCTCGTCTTTTTTTGTCAACGAAAATGCATGATAATTTTTGTCTTAGTGTTCTGGAACACTGTTTTAGTCTCGTCATCGTCTCATCTTAGTCATGAAAAAAAAATGGTCGTTGCCGATCATTTTTTGTGTGGTCTCATCTGACGAAATGAACACTAGTGTGTGTGTGTATGTGTGTTTGTGTGTGTGTGTGTGTGTGTGTGTGTGTGTGTGTGTATATGTGTTCCTGCTTTGCATTTTACCTGTGTGTGTGACTGCAACTTATTTGCAAATCCTAAGGTACACTTTAAGTACATAATGTTACACATTGTTACACTCCTGTACCTAACTGATGTAACAAGGGCAGTAAAATAAAAGTGTAAGCAAATGATATTTAGGTGAATATTTATACTGCCCTAGAAAGGTAGCATAGTAGTGCAGTATGTGAACATAGAAACTGAGAAAAATGCCTTTAAAGTTTGTCACACGGCCCAGTCAAACATGTTGTAGGTTTAATAGTGGTGATGCTTTTATCTACTTTCTTAATAGTAAGAAGCAAGAGATTTACTCACAAGACAAAAGATGTGTTATTCAGTCAATTTCCAGTCCAAACTTAGTTTGACAAAATATGTAGTTGCTGCCTTATGGCTTTGTACAGCAGAATGCTTGTGTTAACAGTAATGCAAAGACTAAGGTAGTATCACTTGTGCATCACTTGGGAGAGCCCTGGGAGAGTGTAAGTGGTGTTTGGTGTCTGCTGTGTCCCAGTGTGGGCAAACAGGTTGAACAGGATGCACATGAACTTCAGCCTGAAAAGCCAGCCCAGTGTGTCTGGGGGTCATCACATACACAAATATACACAAGAGTTTTGTGCCTGACAAATTCTGCCTTACAGTACAATGGGCTCAATTCTGGTGTCGACTTTGGAACAAAACAAACACACATACACACCTGCCCACACACACAAACGCCCACGACACACTTAAACTTACACTCCATGCACATGTTCACACACACATTCCCTGCAATCCCCCGATCGTGAACACAAATAAATCACACACATACATACACACACACACACAAACATATGCACATGCACATATGCAAACACATATGCACACACACACACATACAAACACACACACACACACACACAATGATACATATGTGTGGTCTAGCACGATGGACAGGCCAGGCGCAGTCCAAGGGGTGGCATCTACAGTTGTCTTTCAAACTGCCTCTGCATGCGATAGGATAGCACTACGACCAATCAGAGCACCAAACTTGTTTACCATAGCACTACACCAATGCACCGTCACAGCCCTGTCATTGTGTAAAGCCTGCCCAGCGACTCTCTACAATGATAGAACCATAGATTTACATAGAAGACTAGATTCCTCGCCGCGTATTCCAGAACGTCCGCACAGGGCAGCCATCTTACCACAGTCAAGCTTTCCCACAGAACCTGCTGTTACCCAGGTAAACTGAGGTAAGACCTGGAGGTGCTTAAAATGTTTTTAGCCTTATCTCGCTGAAATTTTGACGTATAGACAAATTTTGACGTATAGACGACATTATGAATGTGGCTGTAATTCTAGGTGTTTGAACATGTTAAAGTCGCACATTTTCTCTTAAAAACGGCTTAGAATTACTGCAGCTGTCTTGCACTTGCACATGGTTTTCATTTTCGGGTTGGTTAATTCAATACAACTTACATTATGATTTCTAAACATCACTATGTATAGACTTCTGCGCAGCCTTTGGTTGCTCAAACCGGCGATGTCTGGAGAGTAGGGTACGCGGGATCACCTTTCACCAGTAAGATCATACATCATCAATCATTTTTTTAAGGATAATCGTTAGCATTATTTAGTGAGATATAATGTCCAATACAGTTCCTGATATGAGCAGCCGGGCAAGGACAACAGCATCATACCGTGTTGTTTACATTTGGGGGTGAGATGGTAATTACCGCATTGGCCCTGAGTAGCCTATTTTCAAAACATAACATGATTATTCATCATTAATATCATAAATGCATACTAACGATTGTATTTTTGTATATAACAAATCAATCCTTTTCATATCGAGTGAAATTTGAGGAAGTTACAGTCATTTGAAAAGTCATATCCCTACCAACGCAATGTAATGGTAAGCCCGCTGTCTGAGGTAAGATGCCGCCATGTGCAGACGTTCGACTTCGTTGACGGGCAATGGGGACGAGGAATCTAGTCTTCTATGTAAATCTATGATAGAACGATGTGATTGGTGTGGCCGGATTTGAGAGAATAGCTTTCGGGCGAACTTGGAACTTATAGGAGTTCAGTTTTGATTATGCGCCCTTCTCACACCTACAACAAAAATACCCAGTTTGGTGCTAGACGCAGAATGTTGTTGATACAGCGTGCCGCACAGACGATGCAGTTCTCGTTGTTTTTCATCACGCGGTGCGCCATGCACATCACACATGCACACTCTGCGCCTTACACACATACACACATGCTCATATCCACTAGCACACACATCTGCACACAAACACACATATCAACACACACACACATACACACAGAGCAGATTTTGAACAGTAAATGTTTCACTGTGGCCTCCTTCTCAGTCATCTGTTGTGTGATGCTGATGCACCTAACATTGCAACACACCACCTACAGGGATTCTGATGTGTGTGTGTGTGTGTGTGTGTGTGTGTGTGTGTGTGTGTGTGTGTGTGTGTGTGTGTGTGTGTGTGTGTGTGTATGGTGTGGTGGGTGAGGGGAGTGCTCCACTGAGTCAAGTGCTCCACTTTCCTGTTCTACCTTTGTGGAATTGTGAATAACTCAAGTGTGTGTGTGTGTGTGTGTGTGTGTGTGTGTGTGTGTCTGTAAACCCTACAGACCAGGCATGTGTAGGTGGTCAGATAATACAAAGCACTTTAAAACAGTAAAGCATTCCCCCTCACCTCCCACCCTCACTTTCTCACAAACACACACACACACACTCTCCTACACTTACACATAGACTCATACACACACATACACACACAACCCAAACACACATTCAAACACGCACAAACTCACACACATTTACACACGTACAAAAACACACCCACACGCACATATGAGTGCATGCACGCATACATCCAGTACACACACACACACACAGATACACACACACATGCGCACACACATTTTTTTGGAGTGCTATGTTTGCAGCTGTGTTTGATGGCGATGATAGCTGAAGTGGTCTCATCATATCTTAGAGTGATTAATTCACCCGCTTATCACTTGATGAACACTCTGCCCCCTGTGTTTCACAGTCTGTGTATGTGTGTGTGCGCGCGTGTGTGTGTGTGTGTGTGTGTGTGTGTGTGTGTGTGTGTGTGTGTGTGTGTGTGTGTGTGTGTGTGTGCGTGTACTGGATGTATGCGTGCATGCACTCATATGTGTGTGTATGCACACATTTGTGTGTGCGTGCATGTGTATGTGTGTTTTACATTGTGGTATGTCTATTCATGTGTTCCCTATGCATGTGGTGTGTGTGTGTGTGCGTGTGTGTGTGTGTGTGTGAAATGTGTGAGTGTGTATGTTTGTACGACTATGTTCTTACTGTATTGTACGTTGAGCTACTTGTGTGCCGTGTGTTTGTTTGTCAATGTGTGTGTGTGTGTGTGAAATGTGTGTGTGTGTGTGTGTGTATTATTTAGGGTGTGTTAAAGACTGAGTATTTGCAAGTGTGTGTATCTATGTGGGTAAGCATGTATGTCCTATTCTCAAGTCTTAACCAGTCACTACACCCACCACCACTATGAACCCACACACACACACACACACACACACACACACACACACACACACACACACACCAAAGACTCAAAGGCCACAGTCCATACTGAGCTGGTTTGTTCCTCTCTTGCTGTTATCATCTCTCTCTCTCTCTCTCTCTCTCTCTCTCTCTCTCTCTCTCTCTCTCTCTCTCTCTCATTCTGTGTTTCTCATTGCCTGTTGCTTCTGGCTGGAATGAAGCCCTAAAGTAAATCGCAAACACCCCCTGACATCGGACGCCTGACAGTGTCAGGGCCATCTTTCAGCGTCTTTTCTGCCTTCTACATGTGAGAGGTTTGGGCAGCGTGGCTAAGCATGTTTTGAGGGTAAGCATGCTACAAACAACAGTAGTGAAGGCATGGAAATCCCTTTCGTGCAAGTGCAGAACATCTGTGATCATTTTCCGCCAGTGCAGCACAATATTGCCACTTTTCTGAGAGAACTTAAGACAACAACGAGAGACAGTAGCTGTCAGCCTTCTGAAGTTTTTTTTTTGTTTGTTATTTTTTTTAAGTATTATTTTTGGGTCTCTTTTGTGCCTTACTTGTGATAGGACAGTGATGATATTGAGAGGAAGTGAGTGAGAGAGCGAGAATGGGTAGGCTTGAGAAATGACCCAGACCGGACTGGAACCTGGGTCCCCATGGGCGCTTGCCCAATTTTGGTACGGGCGCTCTGCACCACAACTTTCTGAAGGTTTTTGGTGTACAAAGGCTTTAAGACTAGACACGGACAACTCTCCATGTAGGGTCTCTCAGGACTGTTCCCTCTACTGTCCTTTGTGTCTCTACTGTTCACTCTCTTCAAACTGTCTTCAGTCTTTTCTCTTCTCCTCTTCTTCTTGTCCTACATTTTTCTGTGTCTTCTTTTCATTTTATGACTTAATGGCAGGCCTAACTATGGAATATGACTGAGCGTCTGTATGTGTGTGTATGCATGTAGGGGAGGTATGTCATTCAGGGCTGTGTGCAATATCATTTTTAGTAAGGCCTCTCAGGAATAGGGCTGTGTGCAATATCTGGCAGTGGTGTTGGTAGTATGGGTGTTTTTGGATGGATGTGAGTTAGCCTGTATTTGTGTTTTACATGTGTTTTTGTTTCTTGTCTATTGCGTTAATATATGTTCTATGTAATCACACTCTCTCTCTCAATTGCCCATTACACATTTCTCTTTTAACCCTATGGCCCCTAGGCTATTTTCAGGGTGTTTTTGCTACCTTTACTTTTAAGCTCATATCTTGGTCACTGTAAGGGCCATACATACATGCTATATCTTGTTTCTTTCAGAACAGTCTAGGCTATCCAGATCTGGTTTAATTTGGTGAGCTACTATTTGCACTGATTTTATAAAAAATACTAAACCAATAAAAAAATCATATTGCGTATAAAAAAATCTTGTATTCTTGCAAGTACCTGTTCATAGGATGCTGTCAGTTGAGATATCTTTTCATATGTGAGTAGAGGAGATTGTCTGGAATCTGGCAATATAAGAACAATGATGGTGGGATAATTCAGTGGCTTATGCAGAAATTTCCAGTAATTTCAAAACTGTATGAAACGTGTCTTGACAGAAGTGCATGATAGCAGTAGAATTGGTAAGTTCTGCTATTGTTTACATTATAAATTGACTGATAACCGTAAGTGTAAAATGGGTGGAGTAAAAATTTGCCAAATCATTACTTGGCAAATATTTGATCCCTTGTTTTAACGTGATAAATTAAACGTGATAATATGTGCTTGGTGTCGTTGGAAAGCCGAGATTCTGTACTTTCCTCTGATATGCGTGCCTTATCTATCCGATCGCGAGTAATTTCAACGAGAGTAATGCCTGTGCAAAGCGCTAATATAAGAGATTTTGGCGAATTTTGAAATATTAATATCTCACCGATACTTGATCACAAAAATAAGCGGGAGGTCACGTTGTAAAGCCCTGGTTCTGCTGTTTGTTTGGTATGACTGCCATATCTCTACGGTGTACCGTTCCGGTAAATTTGGACGCATTTTGCGTCCATCGGGCCCATAGGGTTAAAGAGACAATAAAGGCTCATGTTATGTTATCTTGTCTTATCTTATTTGCCTCCTCTGATATATATATTATATGTGTGTGTGTGTGTGTGTGTGTGTGTGTGTGTGTGTGTGTGTGTGTGTGTGTGTGTGTGTGTGTGTGTGTGTGTGTGTGTGTGTGGTGTGTGTGTGTGTGTGGTGTTTCAGATGCAAAGAGAGGGGAAGGATTCGTACGACGAGAACATCCACTATCCCCACCTTCTCACGCTGACCCAGGGCTGCGGACCGACCACTCTACTCTAAGGTCGTGGTGGGGGGTGGTGGGGCGCTATGGACCAACCCCTCTACTCTAAGGTCGTGGTGGGGGGTGGGAGGGGGGGGCTATGGGCGAACCCTCTACTCTAAAGTTGACCATCCCATGCCACTGCAGCCACCACCACTGTCACTGTCACGTGTGCCACACGCCTCTCCAGTGCCACCCTCACACAGTGTCATGAGTGTCACCTTTCCTCTGCTTCTTCTTGTAAACTGTCACTCAAAGTTCATGCTATCGTGGTGGCACAGATCCTTGGGGTCAATGGTTTTGTTTTTAAAAGAAAAAAACTTGGTGACACTTTACTTTGATAGCCCAGTTCAGCCTGGTATGGCTGTTGTGTAGAAACATCTTACTAGAAACTAGACTAAAACTAGATCCAAGATCCATTGTTTGAACTCTCAACTGCCTGTCTAGTTGTTAACCGTAATCCTAATCTTTTTCTGGGAGCTGGTGTTGTTTTGAGTTGGTATTTCTTGTGACTGACCCAGGTAACTCA
>CM050204.1:12686041-12701041 GCA_027475355.1 Coilia nasus | reverse complement strand
ATAAAAAATGCAAGTTGAGAGACGTTCGCTGTATGTACTCTCCACAGTCACCCCCAGAACAACCCTGCAGACGAGAGAGGGAGAGAGAGAGAGAGAGAGAGAGAGAGAGAGAGAGAGAGAGGAGTACAAGAGAGGAGGAGCTGGAGATAACATCTCTTTACTCTCGTCTAATCCGGGGGGCTGGAAGATACGACCTGAGAGAGAGAGAGAGAGAGAGAGAGAGAGAGAGAGAGAGAGAGAGAGAGAGAGAGAGAGAGGGAGGGAGGGAGGGAGGAGGAGGAGAGAATTGGGTAGGGGAGCCAGGCCACAAAGAAAGAGTGAAACAGTGCAGAACAAGGGGGAAAAAAGAAGGCGGGGGGGGGAGGGGGGGGGGGGGGGGGGGGTGAGGGGTGAAAACGAGTGTTCAGCAACTGCCCCATACCCTGCAACCCCACCCCCCACTCAGCACACACACACACACACACACACAGCCTTTTGATATTTTAAAAAGGGCCTGTTCTCTCCTCCCTTTCCTCTTGCCAGCGAGAAAGAGAGAGTGGCGAACTGAGAGAGATAGAGAGAGCGAAAGAGAGAGGGGGGGGGGGGGGCAGGGAGAGAGAGCCTAGAGAGAGAGAGTGAAAGGGAGAGAGAGAAAGGGAGGGAGGGAGGAAAGGAGGAGGTGAGGAGGGTGGAGGGGCTCACTGCTGCTCCATGTAAGAGCCCATTAACTTGACCACTTGGCCTTTGCACACAAAGCCAGGGCCCAGTCTCTGCCCCTCCCTCCCAATTATGTCCGATTAGGCTCACTGCGCCATGTCAAGATGCGGAGAGAAGAAGCAGCACAACAGCCTGCTTGGCCCACCACACACACACACACACACACACACACACACACACACACACTCAGATACATACACACATATGCACACTCACACACACACACACACACTCAGATACATACACACATATGCACACTCACATACACACACACACAGTAAGAGATAGAGAGATGGTCATGTGTTTTCAATTGTATGTGTATATGTTGCAGGTTGGGTTGCAGGTTGGGTGGGGGTATATTTTGGCAGGTTTGGGTGAAGGGGGAAAGGTGTGTGTGTGTGTGTGTGTGTACAATCAATGTTATTGTCATTTGAACTGAGAAGAAGAGCAGCTGGTCACTAAGTTGGTCCCAGTGTTACTCAGTGGCGTGTGTTGAACCCAAACACACACACGCACACACACACACACGCACGCACGCACGCACGCACACACACAGGCACATAGACGCAGGTGAGCAGGCACAGATGCCATGTTGCTGTGAGGCGGGCGTGCGTCTGTGATTGGTCAGTCAGTGTGCTAGCGCTCCCTGTGGAGAGTTGCCAGGCGATTCATTGCCATGGCAGCGATCTTAGACTAGGCCTGATGATATGCCTCACACATACACACACACACACACACACACACACACGCACACACACACACGCTAGGCCAGTTGGGCCTAGGTTGGGCCTCAGGTGAGAAATCAGATGCCCATACACTCAAATACTCCCTTTACATCTCTGTCTCTTTCTGTCTGTCTGTCTGTCTCTCTCTCCCTCTCTCTCTCTCTCACACACATGCACACACAACAAATAGAGCCAGCTCAAACTAGCCTCCAACATCAAGTGGCCCCCTTCACAACTCTTCTCTCTTTCCCCTTCTCTTTTCCCTGCCTTCTCTTTCCTTTCGTTGCATCCCCCTCTTCCCCCTCCTTTCTCCCCTCATCCCCTTCCATTTTTCCCTCTCTTACCCTTCCTTCCCCCTCTCTTTCCCTCTCTCCCCCTTCCTTCCCCCTCTCTTTCCCTTGCTTGCCTCTTCCTTTCCCCCTCTATCAACTTCCTTTCCCTTCCATTCATCCCTTCTTTCCTTTCCTTTCATTTCCTCTCCTCGTTCCCTCTCTTTTCCCTCTCTTCCTCTTCTCCCATCCCTTTCTCTTCCTCTCCCCTCTCTTTCCCTTCCTTCCTTTCCTCCCCTGTTTCTCCTCCTTTCTTCCTGTCTTTCCCTCACCCCCCTTCACTTCTTTTCTCCTCTTTCCATTCCTTTCCCCCTCTCTTTCCCTCCCCCCCCGCCTTTCCCTCTCTTCCCCACCCCTCTGTTTCCCTGAGCTGCAGTCTGTCTAGAGCCACCCCTGCTCCAAAGTGCCCTACCCAGTAAACGTTCAGTGTTGCACCTGCGCAGACTTTGTAATTACGGCTTGTTACAGAACAGGTCTGTCGAGTGCGTGTAGAGCACTTGTGTTCCCAAAGGATTAGTAGCTATTGTGTTTGTACAGGTTAATGGGTTGGAATTAAAATACTGCACCGTTTTGAGTGTTGCCTTATTAAGTTATTATGTTACAGTACATTCCTTGGGTTTCTGTTCAAACAGGCTGCTGTTGTTGGATTGCCACTGTTTCCTAAAATAGGCACACCTAAAATGGTGTAAACCCTGTACATTGCACGTAATATAAGTCATTTGTGTTTTATTTATTTGTTTGTTTATGTTTGTGTTCTTATGTTAGTTTTTGTTGTTGTTTAGGTCCTGTGTGAGAAGGTAGACAGACGAAGGGAGAGTGTGTGTTTAGTAAATAGCGCCAGCTCTGGAGCTAGGGGTAATAGAAAAAGTACCAGCACTGCTGCCACCTTCCTTTCATGAAATTTGAACACGAGAACAGCCACCATGGCTTGGTATTTGGCGGCCCCACACACACACACACACACATTTCCTTCTCCTCCTCTCGTCCTTGAAGCAAAAGACCAAACACTCCCTCCTCCATCTCCCTATCTCCCTGCCACTATATTTCTTTGTGCCTTTTTTTCTGTTTTTTTTTTTTTTTTTTTTTTTTGATGGGGGTAGGGGATTGGGTGAGCAAAGCGATTTTGAAAATGCTTTTAGTGATCCTCTTTGGCTGAGGGAGTGGATTTAATTTCTTACTCCCACTAGCCAGCAGTAGCAGCAGCAGCAGCAGCAGGTACCCCCCATCCATCCATCCATCCATCCATCCATCCATCCATCCATCCATCCATCCATCCATCCATCCATCCATCCATCCTTACCCCTCGCCTGCTCCTGCTCCTCGGCCCTGAAAGTGCATTTCAATGCCAAACCATTTGGCAGAGCCGCTGGTGAGTAAGTGCTGGTGACTGGCAAAAGTCGCCCTCGTTTTTTTTTCTCTCTCTCTCTCTTTCTCTCTCAATCTTGACCACTTCCACTTGGTCCTCTGCATCCTCCTCTCTCCTCTCTCCTCTCTCACCACCACCACCTGCTGCTGTCCTTGAAAGTGGACAAGATTACCCCTTTCATTGCACCACATGTCCTCATGAGTGTGCCTGCGAGAAAGTGGAAGGCTAAAGGGAATTAAAAGACCTACATTTATGGCCTGAAGGCTTTTCCTTTAGTGGGCTCCAGTTAGGGGGGTGGGGGGGGGCGGGTGGTTTGTGTTAGTTTACTCAGGCAAATGCTCTTTTTCTGGTCCCAAGGATAGCCCCTATACCCAGAGAGATGGACATATTTTATTGACGGTGCCCAAAACTGCAGCAGTACAATGACCTTGTAATCCTATAAAGTCTATAAAATCTATAAAATCCAAAGAACAGGTTGTCATACCAGGAAGGTAATGCAGCTACCCTAACATTAAAGGTATACAGTCAAACTGTAAAGGTACTGGACAGCCCATAATATCCCCTCTCTTCATTCCTAGCAACCCCCTCCCCCTCTTCACACACACGAACCCATACACATTTTTTGTTTTTCACTTTTTGCTAGGTTTTTTTTTTTTTCGCTAGTCTAAATTAGCATGATTCCCATGGTTCTGAAGAGAACCACTGCTCTCATGCCCATCGTCAGGGGAGACTCTGGGGGCCGGACTCTCCATCACCCCTCGGACAGGCTGCGCTGGCCTTACCCGGCTCTCAGGCTAAGCCACAGGAACCAGAGCTAGACGCTAAGGAGCTAGACGCTAAGCCACTGAAGTGGCGCTGGCTAATGACTTAGCGTCCGTTCCTTCATTTGTTTGAGTTGATTGCGAGGCTGGAGAAGGAGGCTGATTTGGTGCTCAACACAAGTTAATTAGGGTGGCCTGCCTGGGTCATTTGGCCACTGTCCTGATCACAGGATGTGTATGTCACTGCTAGCTTTAAACTTGCTCAGAGGCAGGCATAGGTTAAGGTTGGTACACACATTAAGATTGGTACACATATAACAAATGCATGTTTTTTTATTTAAAAAGAAACAAGAAATATATATTTATATGTTTGTATTTGTATGTATTTCTATGAGTTTTATTTATAAATCTATGTACATTTACATTTATTTATTTGTTTATTACATTTATTTACATAGAGAGCACTACAAATATAAAGAGCATATTAAAAACTATGGCTCTACATAGCCACTACACACACCTAAAACAAGGTAAGTCTGTTTAGTAATGAGACTAATTCTGTAATTAATTTGTGATTTTAAAAAATGTCTCATATAACTTGCATATTTATAACAAAGGTCACATTTAATAACATTGGTTTGTCACATCAGTCCGTTTTAGAATAGTCTGGAATAGAATAGACAGAAACACACTCCTTTCCCAACAGAAGCACAGCGTAAACAGAAAAAAAAACATTTATCTTAATCCACATCAGTTGAGAAGTTGTCATGAGCTAGAAATAACACTAAATGTTATAATCACATCAACGATCTTTCCCAGTACCACCAATATCACCAGTTTCCTTCGCCCTAATCTGCTGTTCCCCTTTGTATCTTCCCTGTCCTGATGTCTCTCCTTACCTCTGTTAATTTCCCCAATACTGCGTGTTTTCACTGTTTCTATGTACTGTATGTAATGTATGTCCCATTATTGTGCGTCTGTACTGTCCTTATGTACTGTATGTCCCAATACTGTGTGTTCTGTACTGTCCTTTGTAAAGCGTCTTTGAGTGTCATGAAAAGCGCTATATAAAACATATGTATTATTATTATTATTATTATTATTATTATTAAAGATGTGGTATTAGATTGCAAACTGAATGGTCCCACTCACTGTTAGGCAGTAATACTTTTTTGCAGCTCTGAAAATAGGTTGGGTTGGAAAAATGTGTGTTTAAAACTCCAAACTGAGTGATAGGCAGACAATATACATTACTTTTGGTAAATTCATTGGCTACATGTGTTAAAGTCATGGTATCAGAAATAGCTCTTTCTGCAATTACTATTAAGTATTCAGGAATGTGTAAAAATAAACTGAAAAAGTAGTAAATGCAGTTTTAGTATGTTAAAATGATAGTTTTTTTTTACATTATTATATTTATAATATTATATTAGAATATGTAACATACTGGTGTTTCTGGCGTGTGTCTGTAGTCCATTTTAAGGGTCAAGCATCATGCACTCATACCTAATCCACAGCACCTCAGTCTGTCATTAATGAGTCTGCCCCCCTCAAAACTGGGTTGCTTGTACCTTTTCCACTGACCGACATGGGTTAGGCTGTTGACATGGCCTCCCGGATAAGCCAGTCCTGGGGTACACATAAATGCAGCTCTGTTTTGTGTGAGTGTGTGTTTGTGTGTGTGTGTGTGTGTGTGTGTGCATATTGTGTTTATCAGTTGTAGTCTATGTGAAGAGGCTCCTAACCCCCTTGTCCACAGTGGTGTGTGTGTGTGTGTGTGTGTCTGTGTGTGTGTGTGTGTGTGTGTGTGTGTGTGTGTGTGTGTGTGTGTGTGTGTGTGTGTGTGTGTGTGTGTGTGTGTGGGAAGGCAGGAAGGAGTTCAAACTGCCTCTTTGTCTGCAGTCTGGTGCCATCAAGTCCTCAGGCCTCCTGCCTTATTGTGGTCGCCCTGGTAACGGGTGCAAAAGCCTCCTCCACACACAGAGAGCTACGATTGGTCAACGAGCCTCTTCCTGTTATAAGGGGCCTGATAGGGGCTGAGAGGGTCACTCCCTTTCTCTCAAGGTCAGTGAGGCAATGCGTGTGTGTGTGTGTGTGTTTGCTTGTCTGGGCATGTGTGTGTACACTGATGTGGACAACGTATTGTAAACAATAAATTCAAATGTTTTTTTTCCTCACTTTGATGACAGGCACACTCAGATTTACAACATTACCTTAGTGAACCAAGCCCAGTGTGTGTGTGTGTGTGTGTGTGTGTGTGTGTGTGTGTGTGTGTGTGTGTGTGTGTGTGAGAGAGAGAGAGAGAGACAGAGAGAGAGAGAGAGAGTGGCCCCAGGGTCTCTTTGGCACTTACTGAACTATTTAAAAAACCCAAAACGACATTCACTGTCATCAACGCCCTCAAGAGTGTGTGTGTCTATGAGTCTGTGTGTGAGTATGTGTGCATGTATGTGTGTGTGTACATGTATTATGTATGTATTGTGAGTTCTTTTGCCTGTAGTCACGCTAGGACTATTAACCATAACATTGTTCCAAGTTGTCGCCAGTGGATTTGGCATAATTCACCGAGTGGTGGAGGAACACTTGTGTTTAGCATTTGGCATCTTCTGTGGGTTTTAAATGAGTCAGTGAGTGACTGCGATCTTGCCTCAGGTAGCACATGCTAATCTGGCCAGAGTAAGAGCACTACGCAATATTTCATTTTTCTCCTGCAAATTATAACTTTCTTTCTTTCTTTCTTTCTTTCTTTCTTGTCTATCTGTCTATCTGTCTATCTATCTATCTATCTATCTATCTATCTATCTATCTATCTATCTATCTATCTATCTATCTATCTATCTATCAAGGATGACAAACTCTGAAGAAGGCTAAAGCAAAAAAAAAAAAAATTAATAGCAATAAATAAAACATTTCTAAATAATCTACCCAAAATACCTCTGTTAACACCCCATTGAAATAACATTATGTATAATTTACTTTTAAATAACACCAGTCAAGAAATACTGGTATTTAAACATGCACATTAGGGGCAGGGCATGGGACTGTACTTTTAAATAAAAGCAAAACCACGGATAGGTGGCTCATTGGACTGTTCTAGAGTGAGCATAGCATTTTTGCCAAACATGCAGTTCAAAAGCAGTCCTTCCAAAAATATTATATTGTGCTCTCTGAAATTGCATGAAAACCAGTTTGTAGCCACCAGCATTTTGGGTGGCAGGGGGCGCAGGATAAAAATTGTTAAACTTGTTATTGTTACTACATTTTTATATAGGAAAAGTTAATGTTTTTTGGCTTTAAAAATCTTTATTTAACTGTCCCTGTTACATCAATTAGGTACAGTGTAACAAAGTGTGTAACAATATCTGACAGTATGTACTTACACTCTACCATAGGGTTATGGTTAGGGTTAGATACACTAAAAAAGCAAAATAAAGTGTTACCAATTATTTTGTGCCTGGGGGTGCTTGAATCCGTAATCCGGCCCTGCTAGTAGGTAGGTAGGGCTTTGGCTGGGAATCAAGCAATGACAAGTGAGCTTTTTACGGCCCATGGAATTTCAAGTACGATGCAATTTAGGATCATGTTTCATTTGCGCCACATACACCTACGTATAAGATTATAATGTTGCGTAAAAAAAAAAGGAAAAATACAGTGTGTGAGGCATGTTTCACGCTAAAGTATGATTAAATTCAAGGCTTTAAAATATTCTTTCCACAATAGATAAACACACTTCAAATCATCACTCCAATACTGCACTCCAATATTATTAGTAAATATCTTATGCCGTGAATGGAATAAAAAAAAGCTCTCACGTCTGAAGGAGATTAATTTCCTATCAGAACACTGCACATTCCTATTGAACCAGACTCAGGAAACTAAGAAAATACATTTTTCTGTAAAAAAAAATGTGTCATTGCTTATTTTAGAAGCACACATTACCAGCATCAGATTTCTTACTGAGAATTATAAAAAGTCATTCACCGCTCTCACTGCTTAGCTAAATCACTCTAATCACACACATATTTCAGTGCACAAAGTACTTTGCCGACCTAAAGTACTTCTTGTCCACAGCTGTATTTACCTCTGCGGACTCTATTTATCGATTTGAATGGAGAGGAAATCACACTGTTTCATAAACCCCCCGCTGCCCTTCCGAAAGGACAGGATGAAAGACGCAAAGTGTGTGTGTGTGTGTGTGTGTGTGTGTGTGTGTGTGTGTGTGTGTGTGTGTGTGTGTGTGTGCGTGTGTGTGTGTTTTGGGTGGGGAGGGGTTGGTGGGGGGGCAACAACAAGTACATGTGACCCCTGCGTCAGCCAGTGACTGCCCCTGCCCTCACATCAAAGTAAGTACCCATAAGGGAAATGTCCAGCTCGACACGACAACAATCCAAGCATCCGACAGGCCTTTCATGGCCCTTGCTACTGTACACAGACACACACACACACACACACACACACACACACACACACACATACACACACCTCTAGTGAACTCCACTCCACTCTCTCTCTCTCTCTCTCTCTCACTCTCTTTTTATTTCCCTCTCTGTTTTAAACTTCCTCACAGACAACAGACAACTTGTGGGTTTCCTGTTACAGGGAAGGTTCTGAAGGTTTCTGTTTCCTGTTTGGGAGGAAGGGGAGAACGCGGCTAAGCACCTAAGGCCTCGGGTCCTTTGCTGTGACCACAAGATGACCAAAACGTCTAGCTGCCAACGCCAGCTACCTTCCCATAGCGGCTTGTTTGTGTTGTGAAGTGCTGTATTTAGTTTCCTCTTAGCCCTGTTTGCCACCTTTGAGGGCAAAAATAGGTCTCTCGCAAGCAGCCGTCTTCACTGCCAAAGCGCAGACATTGGCACAAACAGGCTCAACAGAACACTAAGACAGGACGCACTAGTAGACAACAAAATACTATTCTACAATCTGTCTCCATTTTTTTATTTATTTAGTTAACAAAGTCATGTAATTGGAGAAAGATATTTTGGAGAAAATGTGACTTTGGGAGAAGAAACATCTACCCCAGAGTTGCAAGCCACTGTTGTTGTAGGAGGTGGCACAGGGGCCTGTTCAGCACGGCAAACGTGTCTCCTTCAGAAGTTACTCCTCTACAGCGTCATCTGGACACAGATTGCGCTGGGAGTTGATGTGGAGGGAATCTGCCTGGTGTAGCAGCATCCTTTTGTGGGGAGCGCCAGGTGCTGCTATTGCTTCAAAGGAAGGACTCATCCATGCAGCCTTGAAAGTCCGCACGTACGAAGTGTGCTATGCCAGATTCGGTCTGCGCAGGTTGTGGGATGGCATCCATTCAAACCCCTTTAACATCCTCTATTCCTGAATAACCCGTCTATTTTTCAGCACAGCTCACTGACTGACAGGTTGTCTCAATCTCACAGTCAACCCTCATCCCCCACCCTCCTACCCCACACACACACACACACACACACATTCACATCTCCGATGATTCTGAACCGATTTGCGTTTTGATCAGTGTGGAGCAGCAAGTGACAGATAAAGAGAGAGAGAGAGTGACAGGGAGAAAGACAGAAAGACAGTGAGAATGAGAGAAAGAGAAAAGAGAGACAGCGAGAAAGAGAGAGAAAAGAGAGAGTGAAAGAGCGAGAGTGAGAGAGAGTGAGAAAAGAGAGAAAAAATAAAGAGTGGAAAAAAAGCTGCTGGCTCTCCGCTGGGCGAGCGGAGTGGGAACGTTAAGGCCCTTTTGTCCGAGCGAAAAAATCAACTCGGAGGACGGGGGAGGGCGCCGGGCTTGCTTGCCATGGACCTCAGTGGCAGCATTATGTAAATGGGAGGCAGAGGGTGGATGTAAAGCTGAATAGAAGTGCATTAACAGCTCGTATATATTCAAAAAGGGAGGGAGAGAGGGAGAGAGAGAGCCTGAATTTTCTCCAGAGCAGAGACGAGAGATCTGGTAATCATGTTGACAAATTAATGGTACCGAATTAGTTGTCCATTTAAACGGTATTATGCTCTACGTTGGCACATGAAATTACTCCCAAATACAGATAGAGAAAGAGAGAGAGAGTGAGATAGAGAGAGAAAATGAGAGTTGAGATGAATTGAGTGAGTTGTAGTCAGTCAGAGTGATACAGGATGGTATGTGGTGGTGAGAGAGAGAGAGACAGAGAGAGAGAAAGATGCCTACCAAAACCCTTAGAGAGACAGAGGGAGAGAGAGAGTGAGAGTGTATGTGTGTGTGTCACCATGCTAACCTTAGCTGCTATGCTATGATGGGGGATTAGGGGACACACACACACACACACACACACACACACACACGCACTGCTGTTCGGATGCAAAAGTGTGTTTGTGGCAAGCTCATTGCATTGACTGTCACCTTCTTACACACACACACATTACACACACACACACACACCATGATGCACACACACACACACACCATGATGTAAATCAGTGACAAATAATAAATGGTGTTACATCTCCCTCCCTCTCTCTCTCTTTCTCTCTCTCTCTCTCTCTCTCTCTCTCTTCTCTGTCTTACACACACACACACACACACACACACACACACACACACACACACACACACACACACACACACACACACACACACACACACAAACCTAAGGAAGAGGGTGGCTGAACTCACAGTCAGGCCCAGAAACTTTCCATAAATGTGACAACAGAAGGAACATTTGCAAACATGTTTAAAACTTTCATCAGTGCAGGTCAGAGCTGTTCACCTGTAGTAGTCCACACAAGCATGACCACAACCACTGTAATTACCCTACTGGCTTAATGGCCTAAAGGAGTGCGTTTAAAATTAACTTGATTACTGAGAATGTATAGAGCGAACTGCTTCACCCCGTAAACACCAGCGTGTTTTCCTTCTCTGTCAGCTGAGGAGCTGCGCACTTTCCTTTCTCTGCTTGGGTTTGCTATTGTTTCGACGTAAAGACAGGTAATTAACCATGACATCAAGGGTCATCTATTAAATGACCCCCATTTTAAACCACAAGCTGTTAAAACGAACAGATGACTTAAGACTCAATTATGAACAAATCTCAGAAGTGAATAGAAGAGCAATTTTCCATCACGTAACAATAGAAATATCGGCCATGTTTTTCTTCCTCTTTTTTTAATTCTTCTTCTCTTTCTCTCTCTCCATCCTCCCCCCCCCCCCCCCCCCCTCTCTCTCTCTCTCTGTGATTTTTAATATTTCTCTCTTTCTCTTGCGCTGTGTCTTGGAGGCAACTTTATTACCATGGCCTTTGCTAAAGAGGTGGAATATAAGGCATCCAGAGGTAGGGGTTCAAAAATGAATAAAAGAGTTGAAAAAATGAATAAAGGACAGTAGAGGACAACAGAATAAAAACAGGTAAAGTGGTAAAGAAAGAAAGAAAGAATATATTTTAGGAAGAATAGGGAAACCAGTGACAGATTTTAAGGCGACCCTATTCAGCAGACATAAATGTCAGGCAATTAAAATGACATATATGTCAACTAAGGCATTATGATCTTTCTACCTGCATGATATCTGTGTGTCTGTGTGTGTGTGTAAGCTGTGTCAATCACTCCCCCTTGCACCTGTGAATGTATACATATCCATTTGTCACGCAGTTAAGGGCCTTGACTGACAGCAGAAACCAGGAGTTAAATAAACATGGGAACTGTAGTAATTCCTCCTTCTTTATGTCTCTCTCTCTCCATCTCTCTCCCTCTCTTTCTCTCTCTCTCTCTGTCTTTGTCTCGCTCTCTCTTCTTCTGTTTTTTACTTTGTCTTGCTCTCTCTCCCTCTTCCCTCTTTCCCTTTCTCTCTCTCTCTCTCTCTCGCTCTTCCTCTCTCTCTCTCCCTCTCTCCTTCTCTCCCGCTCTCTCGCTCCCCCACCTCCTGTCTTTATCTATGTCTGTAGTCTTTGGTGGGGGTAATTCAGATGTCAGCGCGGGGCTGTTTCTCTCGTCAGGCGCCACACACTGTCCTCTGCCGTCATTGTTCCCTTTGTTCCCCTCGCTGCTCGCTTATCGAGCGGGACATCGCCGTGCGCCATCGCCACCGCCACCACCACCACCACCACCACCGCCACCACTGCCAAAAGAGAACACGAGATAGAATGAAGCAGGAGGCGGAGGAAGAGAGGAGAGGAGAAGAGTGAGAGAGAGAGACAGAGGGAGAAATGACACGCTTTCAGAGCCGTCGTCTGCGTTGCAGCTCTCGCCTCGCCTCCAACACCACCGCCCCTGCCGCCCCCACCCACACCCCCTCTGCCTCTCGTTTCTAACACCACCACGACCCCCCACCCACCCACCCATCCACCACACTCCCCACTCTGCCCCCCACCCCCCATCTCACTCACTTGCCCACCCACCCCCCACCCCCACCTCCTCGGCTCACCCCGTTCGAGTGGTTGTCATCTTAGCTCGCCATGGTGACAGCTCCCGCTGCCGAGAGCCACACGGGCCTCGCTACCTCGCTACCTCGCTACTAACCCCTCAGCCTGCAGGAGATGTGTCACCACCACCACCACAACCTGTTTGGCAGTCTGTCTGTCTGTCTGTCTGTTTGGCTGGCTGCCTGCCTATCCGCTTGTCTGTTCAGCCTGCCTATCTATCTATCTGTCTGTCTGTCTTTTTTGACAGGCTGTCTCTCTGTCTTCACGTAATTCTGTTCATCTGACTCTCTGTCTGTCTGTTTGTCTGTCTGTCTGTATCTCACTATCTGTCTTTCCTTCACACCAGACTCTGTCTTTCTGTCTGCTTGACTTCTCTGTCTGTCTGTCTGTCTGTCTGTCTGTCTGTCTGTCTGTCTTCCTGTCTGCTTGACTTCTCTGTCTGTCTGTCTGTCTGTCTGTTATTCTTTCAAAATAAATCCCCACCAACAGTCTATTCCCTCTCTGTCTGTCTGTCTGTCTGTCTGTCTGTCTGTCTGTCCTGTCTGTGTGTATGGGTGCCTGTCTGTCTACTCGTTCCATCCATCATCTCCCCCTCTTTCTCACCAAGCATCCTCCACTGTGAATGCCACTGTAGCTGGGAGTGTCCTTATTGGGAGTGTCCTTATTGGGAGTGTCCTTATTGGGAGTGTCCTTATTGGGAGTGTCTTGCACAGCTCTGATTAGTCTGTAGCGTTATCACAGCACAGCATATAGTATCCCATCACACAGTCCAGTGCATTGACACAGCCCTTAAAGGAGAAGTTTGGTATGAATCACTCTATAGCCCTGTTGTTCGAGTTAACAGAGTGCTGTTGGGAGGAAAAGGAATGAGAAAATGTGATGTAACATAGACCGAATAATAAACTGGTAGCTAACAGTACAGGAAAAGGAATAAATGGCAGGACTATTCTCTGCAGAGGCGATCTCTGATAGTATGACATCTAGGAGTAAGTGCTGAGCTTGAAGCTCTTAAAGCAACACTAAGTCGTTTTTTCAACCTTAAAGTAATGTTTCTGAAATCGTTTCAGTGGTTCATCAACTTGTAACAGAGTGAAAGACACTTCTGAATTTGCTTTGCCACCCTCCATGGGCTAAAACCGCACTAAGTTTGGAGAAGCAGAGCGTCTCTCTGTAGTCCAAATGAGAGACAATTCTGCTTCCAACCTGTAGGGCGACCTAAGACAAAAACTACTTACTGTAGTGTTCCTTTAAAATACCTCTGTTCTCTATTTGCACCACTGGTAAATAACACAGTTGAACAATAGAACATCACTGTTGAACATAAACATTTAGTGGTTACTTGTATTGTGATAATAGCTGAAGTAATTCTACTTTTCTAATGGTACCAGTATTAAAGTGAAATGTGTTTTTTAGTTATATTCACTGCTTGTTTGGAGGCGTGGACTGTCTGTCTGTAGTTCTCTGTGAGAGACAATTCTGCTTCCAACCTGTAGGGCGACCAAAGACGAAAACTACTTAGTGTTGCTTTAAAAATGATGCAAGTGTTGGGAGAAGCAGCCAAATACATAGTAATGCATAATATCCTAATCGGAGAAAACCAGTGTCCAGTCCATGTATCCCCCTTCTGCCTGTGCTCTGTCAGTCTTGCTTGTGTGTCTACTTGTCTGTTTCCTGTCTGTCTAGCAGCCAGCCAGTCTATCATCCCATTGTTGTTCTACGCTGTCTAATCCGTGTCAGAGTCTACCATGTATTAAATGCAGCAGAGGGCCTTTGACCTTTGCCCCCCGCATCAACTGCTGACTTTCAGAGCTGCTGATATCACTCTGTAGCATTTAATGCCATCGCCCACATTTGGGTGCCTGTTATGGATAATGAATATTAGGAGAACCATATCCCGCCTGTGTGTGTGTGTGTGTCTGTGTGTGTGTGTGTGTGTGTGTGTGTCTGTGTGTGTGTGTGTGTGTGTCTATGTATGTATGTGTGTGTGTTTCACTGTCGATGCCCCTTTTTGGCTTTGTTTTAACAGATTGTACATTAGATAAAAGCAACTGAATGCTGATTAAATGTAATTAGAAACATCATTTTGCATGAATGAAAAAATCTTAAGGTATAATGTATAAATGTCCATCCTGTAAATGTCTCAATGTCTGCCCTATACAAATGCTGTCATACAGTCATGTTAAAAACATGCTAGCATACAGTTACGCTACCATACAGGAAGGCTGAACTCAAATCCTACAGTATAGTTCGTGGTGCAACAAATGCTAGCATAGAGGTCTGGAAGAAAAAAAAAAACATAAAATACATTGTGTGTGCAATCACATGTGTCTGAGCACACACACACACACACACACACACACACACACACACACGTGTATGTGTATGTGTGTGTCCATACATCCATCCATGTGTGTGTGTGTGCATTTTCTTGTGATTCAATACAAGACAGCAGGTATGGTCCTTCATTTCTCTCTTAAATAAGACATTATCGGGAGCACAAAGGCGGTTGTTGTGATAAGCATTTATGTCTGGTGAACGGCTCATTCACTCCCTCCCTCCACAGCATCCCCCATACAAACACACACACACACACACACACACACACACACACACACACACACACACACACACACACACACACACACACACACACACACACACACACAAAACCGTTCGTTTCCCCTTAGAATAGATCTACAGTGGAGAGAAGGAGAAAGAGAGAGAGGAAGTCTTTATCCTTCTTCTTCAATACCCACA
>CM050204.1:12666041-12681041 GCA_027475355.1 Coilia nasus | reverse complement strand
ATACACAGACACGTTTTCTAATTCAATAGTTTTTCTTTACTTTTTTATTTTCTACACAGATTAAAGTTGTCATACTGCCCAGTCAAACATGTTGTAGCAAGAGATTTAGTCACAAGACAAAAGAGGTCTTATAAAGTCAATTTCCAGTCTAAAATCAGTTTTGGTAAAAAAAAAAATATAGCTACTGCCTTTTGGCGTTGTAAGCCTCTGTAATGCACATGCATCAAGACAAATTCTGCGTCTGACGTACAGACTTAGCAGAAAACATACTGCTGATTCTGCTACTGATTTAGTACAGCACTACTTAACAGAGTGCAGACAGTGATCTGACCACCACTTCAAAACACTCAAACATTTAGAGACTCCCATCAAAACCAGAGCTTGTCAGACACATGTCTCTGTCACGTAAGCCTCCGTCCTGCATTCCAGGAGATCATACTTTTGCCGTTTCATGTTTGCATCACCGGCTGACGTTTTTCAGTCAACATGCTCCAAACAGTCATAGAAAGAGGGGCAGGCCCCGCAACCCTTTTCCCCCCTACCCTTGAGGCGCCTGTGCATATGGTTTCTGCGCGTGAAATCTATAATGGTAAACATTGACGCACAGAGTTGCTTTACAGCCATTGGAGTGAGATTGGGTACACTTGTGTGAAGTGGCTCATTGCGGTAAAGACTGTGAATGCCCCCCCCCCCACCATCCCACACACACACACACACTCACCCCCCTCCTAATAAAGTCCTCAGTGAGGACGCCTTTGTGTCTCTCCTCCCCTATTCCGTTTGTCAGGCACAAAATTAGCCTTCCCCTTTCCTTTCCTTTCCGTTCCTTTCCTCTTCTTTCCTCTCCTCTCCTTTCCTTTGCCCTCCTTCTCCTCCTCCTCCTCCTTCTCCTCTTTCTCCTCCTTTTCACCACTCTCTCTCCACCTCTCTCCCTCTCTCTCACTTTATAAAAACCGCACCATATGAAGTGGTTCATTACCGCTGCTTTGCCCCTTCTCAGGTACTGGCTGGGGCCATTCAGTGCTCTCCAGCGTAGCGACTCCGGGCAAGAAGGGGCCAAGGAAAACACACTGCACAAAGGTGCTGTTAGCACTTCCTGGGCAAAATTAGCAGCTTTCTTAAAGGTACAACTCCAATTACCTTGGGCCATTGTGAGGAGACGTGGGATGGCCTGTGGTGTATGTGCATGTGTGCGTGCGTATGTGTGTGTGTGTGTGTATGTGTGTGTTTTGTGTGCATGAAGCCCACACACATCACCAAATAGAGACATAGGCACACACACACTCACTCACACACACACTACCTTTTTTGCTCAGCCTTATACACAGAAGAATATACACACAGAGCCATACATATATTACCCCTCCCCTCCCCGCCCAACACACATACACATACACATACACATACACAAACACATACACAAACCACACACATACACATTCACATATATATACACATACACATACACATACACATACACATACCACACACATACACATACCACACACATACACATTCACATACACATACACATACACATACACATACACAAACCACACACCCTTCACCTCTCCTGCATGTACATGTGCAGACATCGACCCGGACACACAATGACACCACAGTTACCACAGTTACTTCCCTAATTGGAGGTGATGATTCTCTCTCTCTATCTGTCTCTCTGTCTCTCTCTCTCTCTCTCGTTCTGTCTGTCTGTTTGTCTCTGTCTCTCTCTTTCTATTTCTGTTGTTCTCTTCTCTCTCACTCTTCACTCAACATTATCCTTTCAGATTGCACTTCTTTTCCAGGCTCAGGGTGTACCCTGTCTGTGCTACCCCCTGCCACCTCCTCAACACCCCCACCCCTCCAACACACACACACACACTCACACACACACACTCACACACACACACACACACACACACACACACTGCACCCTGCCTCCTGCCTGCCTGCCTCCCTAAAAATGCAGCTATAGTTAGGTGCTCTGAGAGACACCCTACAGATGGGCAAAGCATTCTGGGATGTATTGTGTGGTCCTAAGGATCCTCTTCTGCTCTCCTGCAGGAAGAGAACAAGAGAAGGGGACAAGAAGGAGGGATGTGGAGGAGAGGAGGAGGAGAGAAGGGGTGGAGTGGAGTGGAATGGAGTAAAGAGGAAGGGGAAGGAGCATGAGTGGGGGAACTAGTGGCTCAGGGAAAGGGTTACATCCTCAGAGAGAGACTAATGACCAACACGTGTGTACATGCACATGGAGAGCTGATGGTAAGGGTTGGTTTTCAAAATTCCAATTCAGTGAAGAGGAAAGGACCTCCATGACCAGTGAAGAGATGGCCAGAACAGTGCCTGTCAAAAAACTGAACTGTGTAGACATATCCATTCAGTACAAAGATGTGCACGGGCTGCAATCAGGCTTCAACTGCATATAGACAGTTTTGAAACTTCTCACAATTACATCACAGAAGATACCTTCTCAACAATACTGGCAAAACAGAATACAGACAATGATAGCAGCCAGCTGACTGAAGATGCTACAATATAGGTCAACTTCATACTGGGTCATTTAATCTTCTTGCTGTGGCTGTCAGCACCAGTGATTGACACCTCCTGAAGTACTTCCTGAAATCCTTTCACAGTATTTCATCAAGAGTACACCAATACACCCACCCACACACACACACACACACACACACACACACACTAAGCACTAAGATGGCCACAATGCTGATGGGATCTTCCTCAATCTCATGTCGTAACAAGCTTGACCTCAGCAACAACACAATAGCCTGATGATGCAGTCTCAAGTGGAAGGAAGCGAAGCTCACTGAATCTCTTGGACTGACATGTCTTCACACTGTCACACACACACACACACACATACACACACACACACACACACACACACACACACATACACACACACACACACACACACTGAAATGACTAACAGTGCAACCACTGGCAACCACTGGCATTGTATATATATTAAATATACAGAGTTGACTACACACACACTGTAAAAATATATTTTGCGTAGAGAGCACTTAAATCAGCCATGTTACACACACACAGAAGTTAACTAGGATAAGTTCTTTATGCTTATTACATTTTGTGTTATGTAGGCCTACTATTTTATGCCTAATACATTTTTTTCCCAGTGAAATTCAAGAGTGCCAGAGTAATGGTAGCTAATAACTGCAGCTAGCCTGCTGCTGGCAGACTGTAGCTCTGATTGGGGTTTTACTGGGATTATAGTCTGTAATCACTCAGAGAAGACTGAGGTCAGTGAGAGTGCTTGATCCAATCACCTGTGATATCTTGTCTGAATGTTTTTTTTTTCCCTTCAAAAGGCAGTAACCCCCTAGCCTGGTAAATCAGCCCTTCGTACTTCATTTCATTTTGTACAGAGGGTCTGGCTTAGGTTCCATTGACATGGTTGTCTCAGGCGGAATCTTGCCTAACCAATCAGTGTACAGAGGAAGTGTTTGTGAGCAATGACGTCGACTTCGTGTGCTAGTGCTACATTTAAATTGTAGTGCTTATATCCAGGCTAATTGCGAACATCGTTAGCGATTGGGTAAAAGCAGATCCAATCGTTTTAATCTTCAGCAGAGTCTACACCTCGAGGAAAAAAAAACTTTTCTCAATACAGCACAGCTATACCGTCTGTACAAATGAAATGAAGTACATGGGGCTGGTTTACCAGGCTTCATTTCATTTTGTACAGAGGGTCTGGACCGGAATGTCTTGAGGGTCATTTAGTCGGCCCCAGCAAGACCGATCCAATCAGGAAACAGAGGGTGTGTTCATTAGCCGTGACGTTGACCTTGTGTCCTACATTTGAATTGTAGTGCGTAGGTAGGCTAATTGCATACATGACGACCAGGCGTTAGCGATTGGGTAAAGGCAGAGGCACTTGTTTTAAACTTCAGCAGAGTCCACACCTCCAAGAAATCGTTTCTGACGGTGTCTGGTCCAGACCCTCTGAACAAAATGAAATGAAATACGAGGGGCTGGTTTACCAGGCTACCAGGCTGCAGTCCCTCCATACTAAGGGCTAGTTGCATTCCCAGGCCAAAGTATAGTCGTGTACAGTATGGGGTGGTTTACCTTTCTTTTGTAGTTGTACCCTGTTTTTTCCATTTGAAAATAAACTAAAACAGAGGTCCGCATACATGAGCTCCCTTAGCTTAACTTTTATTTAAGTTCCCACCCAAAGTGCATAGTAGTAACGTTTCGAGCACACATTGCTCTTCATCAGACTTAGAAAACATGCATATGTCAAACATGTCACCTTGTTTCAATAGATCTCTGGTTGATTGCTTAATCCGAGAATAAACTATTATTGTTTCATCTATTATTTTTAATAACACTGTTAATTACCTCATTATGTATGTTGCACTCATTATGTAGTCTAGCCTGGCTGCTATCTTGTAGCCTGTCATGTAATTTTGGGGCTCTACCACCCCCTGTATCATCAACTAATGTTGGGTCTAAATGTATACAAATAACTGTGACTAGACCTAAGCTTTGCCACACCATTTCTCTTATTCAACAATTGGTGTCATTAACCCTTTGATGAAACTACTTCAAGTACGAGGGGCGGGTTTACCAGGCTAGGATTGCATAACACTTTTTTGTATTTTGGTCAATTCTTAAGAAAGAAACATTACACTAATATATGATTGTAATTGGTCAATATGACGCGTTTCCTCAAGAACAAAAAAGCTATGTGTAGTGCAATTTTATGTTACCCAGGTTTGTGTGCGTGATGACATCATCATTGTGTGTCAGAGGTAGGTCAGAAGAGAGCCTTGCGTGTCAATAAACGGCACGTCAATCCACAGTCGGACTTGGAGTTATTTTATTAAGGGGACACTATGCAGGTAACACACACGCATAGACACAAATGTTGTGACGCTCAAACACATGCTTGTATGAAAATGATATTACGTCATGTGCATGACTTAATTACTTATCCTCTGGAAACAGAGCAAAGAATAATATCACTTTAAATCGAAGATAAAATAAATAATTTTATTTCACAGAAAAAATGAGGACATACTAGGCATACTTCATTTGTAAAATCGTGTTTTTTTACAGGGGGTTAGAGAAGTTTTGAATAACTTGCTTTGAATGTTGAAGACATTCTATTATCAACCCAGTTGAATGTAAAACATGAACGATTAATACGCCATAAAAACACTCCAAATAAGGAAGCGGTAGCTATTTTTGACAGCTGATGCAGAGGTAGTTAAGTACCAGCAAGTTAAATTACTCCTGACCCGTGCGCCGTAAGCTGAGCAGAATTTCCCTCTCGGTCTCCCCTCCCGGGCTCTTCCCGGCGCTCCCGCAGCACGCGGGCCCATCGTCTCTCTCCTTCTACCTCCACTCCTGCCATTAAATATTTAACCCAAACCAAGAAGTATATGAAAGATTAAGGCCGCATAAAAATAATTACGGATTATCCCAATGAAAAATGCATGTGTCGTGTAACCTAGGAGTTCATGATATGAACAATACAATATTAATGGTCTGCGCAGCACACATATCTACTAATTAAAAGATTTGCTTTAGCTCTCTCTAGGTTTGGCTGAGAGCAGCGCATATGTGATTGCATGTTACTCCCGTAAATCTCCCGTGCTGTAAGTAAATGCAACGAACAATGAGAGAATCACATTAAGGCTAAAAATTTAAATACCCATTTAAATCCCTGCCCTTGGTCCCTCAAATGCATCCGATTCACAATTGTAATTTCAATTAGATATTGCAGGTCCTGTCGACAGTGAAAGAAAAAGCATTTATTCAAATGATTTCCTGCAGGGCCTACATAAATATTAGGGTATTAGTATGATTAACTGTTAACTGCAGCATTGTTAGTAGGCATGTCTAAGATCTGAGGAAATCTTCTATTCAAACTCTGATAATTATGTTTGCCCAGCAATTACGACTTAAGTTGACTTCATATTATAAGTTATTTTTCAAAACCTTTCTTACAGCAAAAAGTATAACATTGACGTCGCTGGCCGTACGTGCGTAGCCTATATAGCAATATATAGCCTAATTAACACTATGGATAGGCTGCATGTTGATCAGACAACCCACGGAAAAAATGCTTGTTTTTTGAGGTAGCATAAAGACGGCCTTGGCGTCTACTATTAAAAAATGTAGCAGCTGTAGCAAGACAAGGAGAGCCAGCCTCCTGTAGGCAGCAGGGGGTGTGTAGTACCTATTCACTCCCGCAATAGGGTGCATTTCTCGGAGGAGACATTTTCATCTTAACCGACACATCCATGATTGTAAGGCAGCCTTTCACAATGACTGGTTTGTAAATGTATGCACCTTATGCGTGTTTGTGAGACAGAAAATCCAGACTGTCACACACTCAAACAGCTGTGAACAAAACACAATCATCCAGGGCCTCGAAACTGATTTATAATTCTGTGTAGACCTATTTAAATGTCGTTTGTTCGCAACAAAAAGAGAGCGCAGTATACAGCAGACCAGAGACTTGGCTTGCGGCTGGATGGTCTGAGGCAGCTCTTTTGTTAAAAGATTAGCGACAGATTTAATGGCATTATAGATTTCCAAACCATCTCCCTGATTGCAGGAAATTATTAAAAATAGATTACGGGACTGTGAGCGGACGCTTGCAGGCTGTAGCATACAGTTAGCCCACTATTGCCCGGCTCCTCAGTCTGTATTTATTCAGTCGATTAATGCTACAATTGGCCATGTGATTGCGTAAATACTACGCTATAGATACAAGCTGGTAAATTCAAATGCATCAAGTCGGCCAAGATTACCTTCTTTGTCCAAAAAAAAAAAGATTTTTAGGGGGCAATGACTTATTCATTTTAGAAGGCCAGCTGTTGTTGAACTGGAAATGACAACATATTTCTTATACGTCTGGCCTTCTCTATTATTCAATTTCTGTTCATTTCTAAAAGCCCTGAAACAATTTAATGCTTGGTAGAATTTCCTTCCAAACATTATGTTCAATTTAAGAGGCTATGAATAAAAACATAAAACATAACCTGGAAAATGGTTATTAAAAATAATTTAGAAAGGGGGTAAAGGGGGTGCTTAAAAAAAAAAAGTACAGACATGTCTTTAAATGACAGATTAAATACATTAAGCATACCACAAAACAAAATATAAAAAAATCATTGTTTTTTTTTAATATACAGAAGTTATGAAGTTATTAGTCTAATAAATATGTGTATGTACAGTATGTGTGAGAGAGATACCTCTGTCTCATGTTCAAATCACACTAGGAGCGTGTAAGAGATTTTTTGTCCTCTTCTTCGTGCATGGCTAATGCTGTTGTTATTTTGGTGAGAAGCCTCACCGTCAGCTTCCATTCACAAGAGGAAGAGACACACGCTGGGCGATGGCGGAAGCCAGACTGTGCGTTTGCTCTGGGGCCGGGCTTCAGTTCGAGTAGAGGAGTCTTACTGTGCACTTCGGCTGGAAATATTTGGCTCCTGTCTCTCTCTCTGCTCAGCTGCAGCACCACTGTAGTGAGCCATTGCCTGTGTGTGTGTGTGTGTGTGGCACAGTGCAGACAATGCAGGTTGTGTGTGTGCATGTGTGTGTCTGTGTCAGTCTGTCATACAAATGCCTTTTGAAACAGGAACTTCCTAGCAATGGTAGGCCAAGTGTGTTTCTGTGTGTGTGTTTCTGTGTGTGTATGTGTGTGTGGGAGAGAGAGAGAGACAGAGAGAATGACAATTTTGTGTGTATGTGTGTGTGTGTGTGTTTGCAGTGAGTGTTTCCAGTGTGTGAGAAGTAGGAGGCATTCATTTTGGTTTCCCATCCCCACACTGCGTCATAGCAGTCACAGCTGACAACAGTATCCACCACACGCCCCCCCCCCCCCCCCCCCCCCCCCCCACTACCATGCACACACACAAATACACACTATCTTTCTCTCTCATGCACACACATGCTCCATCTCGCTGTCTTTCTCTCTCTTCATTGCTCTTTCTATTTATCTGTCTCTCTGTCATACACACACACACACACACACATACACACACACACACACACACACTTTCTCTGTAAACAAATGAATTATTTTGTCACCTCACATTAAGACGTGTAGAGTGGATGTTTCATTCAGAGTGACTGGCTTAGAGCGACAGGCGAACATCAATTTAATACCCTGTTTGTTTATCATTGTTGTTATTTATGTTATCAGCTGAGCTGTAATAGTATACCTGTTGGGATAGTTGGGTAGAAACACAAGCACCAAGAGGCGATGATGGTGCGTGCTCCAAAGCGTTGTTCTAAAGCTGCCAGCAAATGAATCTTAGTAACTCAGTTTAATCTCTCAGTGACTTCTGGTTATTTTACAGAGTGTCTGGTGTGTCTCCTGCAATACATCTGTGTGTGTGTGTGTGTGTGTGTGTGTGTGTGTGTGTGTGTGTGTGTGTGTGTGTGTGTGTGTGTGGCAGTCGTCTGTCGCCACTCCAGCATTTGCTAATCACCGTTCACTGACACTCCTGAGCTGTGTTTGCTCAGCTCAGATTGACCGTGGCTGCACACACACACACTCACACACACACACACACACTCACACACACACTCACAGACACACACATGCGCGCACACACACGGCCAGAATAGAGAAATCACCTCAGCCCGGTGACAGTCACACTGTGCAAATGAAGTCCTCAGCACAAGATGCTGGTTAAGTGTTGAGCGCGTTGAGGCGATATCAATCTGCAAGTTTATTATTATTCTCCCCACCACCAACACCCCCCAGCCCCCCACCTCAGCAGCCCCCACCCCACCCACCTTATCACAAAACACAGTCATTAAAAAGCATTTGACCTTTTTGCAATGTGGCACCAGAAATTACTTTCTGTCCGTTTATTTCTCTCTCTCTCTCTCTCTCTCTCTCTCTCTCGCTGTCTTGCTCTCTCACTTGCTCTCTCACTTCATCACACTCTCCTCCAGCCAAATAATACTCTTTGCTGAATTGTAATGCGACCTGTTTTGCCAGAGTGGAAGTGCGAGAGCCGACAGCCTGGAGGATGTGAGGCCTTTAATTAAATGTTGCATCTGCCAATTGTTTCATGAAAACAAAACAGCAGAAGTAAATGGACAGGGGAGAGATAGGGAGAGAGGGAGAGAGAGAAAGGGGGAGGGAGGGAGGGAAAGATAAGAAGAGAGAGAGAGGGAGAGAGAAGGAGGGAAGGAGAGACGGAAAAAGATAGAGAGGAATAAAAGAGAGAGAAATACGGGATGGGCAAGATAGAGAAAGAGAGAGAGAAGGAGAGAGGGGCTGGGTAGAGGAAGTGTATGAGAAAGAGCAAGACAGAGAAAAGCTATTCGACTATTAACAAAATATGTGTATGACACGTACAATGATAAAATATGACAAAATGTGTGTATGTATGTATATGTAAATTATAAACCCAAAGTGCTAAGTGTTCTCCCAAACAATAGTATGTTAGTATAAAGTTTGTAGTCAGGAAGACTTAAATCTCTTGACCCAAAAGGTACTCTTCCTAGGTGCACAAGTATCTTCTTGTGTTTTCTCAAAACTTATACCGTAACCTAACCTTAACCCAAGATCACCGGCACAGAGATTCTTACAGTCTTACTCACAGCCTCACTTCTGGTGCCCCCCCTCCATGGCTCCTGATGTTGTATACCAGTGATTTGGTGGAGGCGAAACGCATATAAACACAGTTGACACACAACACGTGTTTATTTGTGTTTATTTATTTATTTCATGGGGGCATTGCATATTAATGAACATCAGTATAGAATACACGATGTAAACATGCCAGAGAGACTAGAAACACACATTACAAGCTACACAATTACTCATAACAACACAATATTTCAAATTCAAGTTCAAAGAACTTTTTTTCCGTGAGGAACTTTATGCATGGAGAAGCAATGCACGCACCCACACACACACGCACACACACACACACACCTACACGTACGTGTACACACCCACACACACACGCACACACACACACACACACCTACACGTACATGTACACACACACACATACACACACACACACACACGTACACGTACACACACAGACACACACACACACAGACACAGACACACACACAAAGAGCACAGGGGTGGGGGTCAACTATTCCGAAGTCTGATGGATGCTGGCACAAACCTCACATTGCTGTGCTAGTCCTAAAAGGGAGAGATCTGAATGTGCGACCTAAGGGGAGGGGGCAGATTGACTTTTGATTTGTATATTCAACTTTTGCAAATTTGACAAATTTCTGAATAGCACAACATGTCAACCAGATAAATAAGCTAATCAGTCAAAGCACCAAGGCTATGTGCCCAGGTACAACTTGCACATGGCATGACTTTATGACATTATGAAGCTAGTATCTAATCTATCTAATCTAGTATCTATCTAGAAGCTAATATGACATTATGAAGCTAGAGTTAGGCTTAGGGTTAGGGTTAGGCTTAGGGTTAGGGTTAGGCTTAGGGTTAGGGTTACTTAACTCTAACGTCCCCACCCCTGGTCTTTGGGAAGTGTAACATAAAGTGAAAGTCCCATTTTTGTCATTATGATCACAGGCACAGCACACAGGGCACACAACAGAATTCACCTCTGCATGTAACCCATCACACACACGTGATGGGGGGGGGGGGGGGGCAGCCATGACTATGGCGCCCGGGGAGCAGTGAGTGGGGACGGTACCATGCTCAGGGTACCTCAGTGGCGCTACTGGTGGCCCGGGACTCGAACCTGCAATCCTGAGGTCACAGGTCCAATACCTGAACCGCTCCACCACCACTGCCCTTATCAGTGCCGTGTGTTTCATAGAGCAGATCTGCCCTACAGACCCAAAAGGCTGTACATATTTTGTCAAATTGACTTTAGACTGGAAAGTGACCTTATAGCACCCCCTTTATTTTGTGATTAAATGTCTTGCTTCTTCCTATTAAGAAAGTAGATGAAACACAGGACCCAGGATACACAAGGAAGATAGAGACGCAACAGTAGAGAGCAAGGGAGAGAGAGAGAGAGAGAGAAAGAAAGAGAGAGTGAGCAAGCGAGAGAGAGAGAGCAGCAAAGAAGAGAGAAGAGAAAAGAGTAAGACAAAAAGAGTGGGAGAGACAGACGAGTAGAAAGAGAGGTAGAGTCATGTAGAGAAGTTGACAAATGTATGGAGATTAGATGGAGAATCAAATGGACATGGAAAGGGGCAGAGAGCTGCGTGTGTGTGTGTGTGTGTGTGTGTGTGTGTGTCCTGCGATGCTTTGTGTCCTCGGGCAATCTCCACGCTACACAAACACACCGTGGCGGCTAACACACGGGATTGAAGGTGTAAGAACAGGCTTAGGCCCAAGGCGGGAAATAGGGGTGGGGTGGGCAGGGAGCAGGAATTTCCATACTGCAGAAAATGGGCAGCATCCGGCCCGTGCAGAGAGAGAGGAGGAGTGGAAGTGTTGGGTTGGGGGTGTGCGATATGTAAGGATGAAATCGACATGACCGCATGGGACTCTGCACTGATTGGCATGACCATTTATCCATTTATACACACACACACACACACACTCACACTCAGTGCCACCTGTGGGAAGGAAGCTCCTGCACGCGTGCCTATAGTGCCATCGCAGTATTCAGCTTTAGGGGTTTTATGTCCACTTGTAGAATTCAGACAGAATGTAAACAACTGATCTGATACAGGGCATTATATACAAACACATTTCTTCTTATTTTTCCATGACCTCTCAATTGTTTGAAAAAAATGGTTTCGATATACACAAATTGTTTGTCCAGTGAAAGGAAGCACGTGTTTTAAAATTTGAGGAATTTCAAGAAATCCACGAGCATCATACAATTACATTTACCTTACTGTTTGTTTTAGACTAATTATTATAATAAGGCAGGTATACAATTAATATTGGTTGTAGGTTAAAGGAACACTATTTGATAATTCATCCCAATTATGGCAAGACTCTAAAAAGCTTGGATGATATGCCTACATTCATTGTCTGACTAGCTTACAGCTCTTAAATGCTCCCCCTGATTCTTGGGCACTTGCCAGAACATTCACACGCAACACAATACCTGCCCTGCTAAATAAAGTGCAACAGTCCCGTCCCCTTCCACATCCATTTCTGGTTCCGGAAGTAAATTTTCCATTCAGTTTCTCCATTGACATTTTGAAAAATCCTTTAAAAAAATATTTTAAAGCTTTTTCCCCATCTAATCAGCTACGGGGTAAATAATGATCATATGATGATATGTCATCCTGAGTGAAAAAAAACAAAATCAAACAAAAAATAAACAAAAAAGTAAATGTTAAACTTTTAAATTTGTACTTTTTTCATTAGTTCATTGAATGTATTTTTCATTGATTTTTTTCTTGAGATCATGTGTATGGTCATCATTTACCTTTTCATTCACATTTTAGATTAAGGGGTGTGGCCTACACTGATAACAAACAATAAGCCACACCTCTTCTAATTATGACCACAAGGGATTAATTACTCAGCACAAGAGGGTGAGAACAGATTTGAATGGTTGACAAATTGAAGACAGTGTAACTGCACAGAGCCCTGTATACCAGACGTGTTTTGGCTGCACTTAACACGGTGAATAGATATGGATAGATAGTTAGCTATGTTGTTTTTTTTCTCATAGAAAATTCAGGATGGTACTTAACGTCCTTAACTTAATTTTTTAAATCGTCAATTTTATATATCCCCAATGGGTTATAGAGTTATGCTTAGTGACTTGTCGCATCAGGTAAAGATTCTAAAGTATTACATTAAAGTATTTTTAAAGTATGTGTTAACTGAAGGAAAATGAGCATCGTATGTGTAGCTGGTATGGGGTGGCTTTCTGACTTTGGATGAGAAGAGGAGGCATGCGTTATGTAAACTCAGCGTGAGTGAGATGGGTTTGGAGATGCTTGGTGTTAGGGTGGCGCTACTGTGGGTTTCAGCATCTGCTGACTGACTGCACATTATAAATGATGGGAGTGAGAAACTGGGCCAAACACAAAGGGCTTTCTACTGTCTGCATTACACCCATCTCCCTGCAGATGGGAGGAGAGGAGAGGAGAGGAAACACACATGAGAATAGAGGAGAGCAGAGGAGATGAGGGGAGAGGAGAGGAAAGAAGTCAAGAGAAAAGAATTGGAGAGGAGAAACAGATTGGATGTCAAATTGTGGCTTTTTCCTGTCCTCGTTTGAATCTGAAGCGATGCAAGATGCGTTTGTATATTTGCATGTATGTGAACACGCCCTTCCTCATGAGGAAATACAGACTCACACACACACACACACACACACACACACACACACACACACACATACACACATACACACATATATTGAATGCACAATCACAGAATCACTTGCCTAGCAGCGAAAAGCCTGTCACTTGCAAGCACAAACACACACATGCATACACAAGTTGGCCTTGTAATTGGACGGGTGTGAAAATCATGTTGTTCATTCGGGTTGGATGGGCAAAGGAGGAGCCCTATTTTATATCCACTGCTCTTCCAAACAGCCTCTCTGTCTCTCTCCCTCCCGCTCTATCTCTCTCTCTCTCCCAAATCTCTCTTTCTGTTTCCCTCTCTCTCTCATACCCCTTTTTTGTCACTTCCTCTCTCTCTCTTTCTCTCTCTCTCTCTCTATCACACTCTCTCTCAAACACTCTCTTTCTCTCATTCCCTGGAAAAGCGTTCCACTCCACCACACTATTCCAAGAGTGACTGATTTCCCCGAACAGAGACAAATAAGCCCCTCACCATGTCCCCCCACCCCTCCCACACACACACACACACACACACACACACACACACACACAAACACAAGCACACCACACCACCGCACCACATCCCTCCCCATCCCAAACCACCCCACCCCACCCCACCCCGCCCCACCCAGCCCTCCACCCCCTTCCATGACCACCGTGACATAAAAAAGGTACAATTTGCAAGTGAAATCTGCCAAGTGTGTATTTGTGTGTGTTCGCCACACTCATTTACAGCTAGAGCAATAACTGGCCCACAATTGAGGCCTTTCCTCCACGAGAGAGAGAGAGAGAGAGAGAAATAGGTCAAAGAAAAACACAGGTTATTTAGGAACCTTATTTTTTTCCAGAATGTAAAAACTGTTATTTAAAAAAAAAAAAAAAAGGAAATGCATCATGCCATAGAGTGGTGGTCATGGTAAGTGAAAAATAGAAATAACCACTTCAAATAAAAATAATTTCAATTTACATATGGTGTTACAGAAGTAATGTCTTCTATGATACTTCAAAATAAAATTTCACACTCTTTCAGGGTTGTAAATTCATTGGAAGAAAATGATTTCCTCTGTTTTTAAGTGTGGCACACAATAATAAATACAAAGACAGCAGCAGCCATTCAGAAATGAGAAGGACATGGGCAGCTTTCTGATGCTGCTGGTGGATTTCTTGACTAACCTCTGACTTACACACACTCACACCCACATACACACACACTTGCACACACTGTCTCTCTCTCTCCCCCCTTCTGTCTCTCTTCACGCACACCACGCACACACACACACACACACACACACACTCTCTCTCTCTCTCTCTCTCACCCCCCACCTCACACACACAGTTGCCTATTTACACTTAAGCAAAAACATTTACACAGATATACACACATGCGAGAAGATACTCTCTTGTCTCTGTCCAAGCTTATATGCACATAAACAGACACACACACCCATATAACCCCCCGCTAACACACACACACACACACACACACACACACACACACACACACACACACACACACACAAACCTGCTGCGAGCTGCAGCCAAGAGACAGAGGCATATAATGTGAGCGGGCTAATTGGAAGATCACTCTAATGCATTAAGAGATAAAATAGTTTGGCTGGCGGCCCAAAGTGTGGATCAGAACGCCATTGGAAGCTATCTGGCCCAGTCACACTCGCAGATTTCCATACAGACCCGGCAAGGCCAATTACCCAAAACACA
>CM050204.1:12591041-12646041 GCA_027475355.1 Coilia nasus | reverse complement strand
ATTTTACAGTCCCTGTCTACATTACATAACATTACATTACACTTAGCTGACGCTCTTATCCAGAGTGACTTACAGCTGCTTTAGGTACAGGATACAGTCCCTGGAGCAATATGGGGTGTAGCAACATGTAATGTTATCTACTTACACCATACATTCCTAACACTAATCCTAACCCTAACCCTAATGTACAGTGTAAGTACATGGTATTCCATTTTGTTACACACTTTGTTACACTGTACCTCACTGATGTAACAGGGACAGTAAAATAAAGTGTAACTGATTTTGTTTTTTTGTTTGAGTAGAAGACCTAGTAAAAGCAACCTTAACCTAACTCCTGTTTTCCAACTGTTTATGTATGCTGTGATGATGAAAAACACAACAAGCTGAACATAGGAAACTAAGGAAATAAGAAACCTCAGCTCACTGGAGGGAAAGACAATGGCTTTAGGGGATTTCCTCAAACTACATCCCCCACAATCCCTTGGGGTTAAATGCACACCTGTGTTGTGAGCCTCGTGAGTGTTGTTTCAGGCAGCAACAAAAGCACTTATTTGCCCCATTAGAGGCAATTAAGAGGTTGTGTCAAACATGTAGTGTTGACTTACAGTTTGGCCACAGCTTTGTGGCCTTATTGGCTGAGATTCAGTGACCCAAACCGATGCTGATTTTCAGGACTGCTTTTTAAATTGAATTCTACTGTTCTGGTCTTCCATTCCTAGTCCATTCCTATTCAGCATTTCTCCCAGTCCATAACGGCAACCTAGTTATCATTATAAACACTGAATTATTAATACTGTTAAAATAAAATGCGTTACAAAATCAGTTTAATCTTTTGTCCATTGTTATTTCGGAGACTGCACATGTGCGGGATAGGTGATTTTCTGTACATCTCAGCTCTGTATCTTAAAATGGTCAGTTTGTTGTGGTTTGTTTCTTGTTGTTTGACCTGTGAGCAGTCCCTGTAACTGGTCTTCAACAGATTTCTGGCACAGTTAGGCACAGTTAACTGCATGCCTTTGTGAGTGTGCACAGTCTTATTCCTCCACAGCCCTCACCCGTCATGAACCACCTGTAGCCCCACAACAGAGGCCACATCAAGGCCTGATGATGGTGAGGGCCTGCCTGAAAGCCTTGGCTGGTCAAATGGAGAGCATTACTGCCCTACAAAGCCAAAAAGCATATTTTGTCAAAACTGAGTTTAGACTAGAAATGGACTTTATAACACCCCTTTTGTCTTTTGACTAAATCTCCTGCCTCTTCCTATTAAGAAAGTACATAAAAACATCACCACTATTATACATACAACATGTTTGACTGGTCATTGTGGCAACTTTTAAGGCATTTTTTTTTTCAGTTTCAATGTTCACGTAGTTACTGCACTTTGCCTTTGTAGGGCAGAGACAGAAGATGATGGTGGACTAGAGAGGGTGGGAACCAGAATGTCCCCCCAGAAAAGCCTTCATCCTGGTCCTGCTCTCCTCTGTGCCCCGCTGCAAAAGGACAGGGAAGGCGGCGATGGCTGTGATTTTCTCTGCAGTGATGCAGGGCTGTGAGTGAGTGTCAGGGCCAGCTCTGTGTTTATAGGAGAAGGTCGAGAGATTTGTTTAAATTAGATTAGATTAGATTCAACTTTATTGTCATTACACATGTATAAATACAGGTAACGAAATGTCGTTTAGCATCTAATCAGAAGTGCAAGAGCAGCAAGTGCGATATGTACAGTATATACAATATAGACAGTAGTGAATTATGTACAATAAGTAGGGCAATATGAACATGTGGGAGTACTTTGTTGTTAATCTTTGTGGGGGATATAAACAGATGTGCTATAAACAAGTATACAGTAGAGCTATTAATATATATAATGGAGAGCAGGTTTAAATCTACACGCAGGTGGCTGTAGGGAAGAAAGCTTTTTCCTTTTCTTTTTCTTTCTCTTTCTCTTTCTCTTTCTCTTTCTCTCTCTCTTGCTCTCATGCTCATAGACACAGACACATACATACGCACATGCAGACACAGACACACATAAACACTCACTCAAACACACACAGACACACACACTCTCTCTCTCTCTCTCTCTCTCTCACACACACACACACACACACACACACACACACACACACACACACACACACACACACACACACACACACTCCCTCATTCAGACAATTCATCTGTCTCTGTCTCTGGCTCTCTCTCACACACACACACACACACACACAAACACACACATACAAGGTCACAGAGAGGCCAGGAGAGCAAGGAAGTGGCTTAATGTCACTATTGTGGATAGAGAGAGAGAGAGAGTACATGTGTGAAAAAGCTTCCTCTGTCCCAGCTCACTCTACCCCTCTCTCTCTCTCTCTCTCTCTCTCTCTATCTCTCTCTCCCTCTCTCTCTCTCTCTTTCTCTCCCCCCCCCCTCTCTCTCTCTCTCTGTCTCTCTCCCTCCCTCTCTCTCTCTCCCTCTCTGTCTCTCTCTCTCTCTCTCTGGGATCTCTGTCTTTCTTTTCTGCACATTCTTTGCATGCGTTTCATGCATGATCTATCACCTCACGGAAAATTATTACACACACAAATACTCAGACAGAGGCATAAACACACAGAGATGCACACACACACACATACACATACACATACACACACACACACGCACACACAACACACACCACACATTCACACACTCTCAACCCTCTGCTGGGTGTTGACATAGAAGACAAGAGGAAACAAGGGATAAAAGAAGGGATTAAGCCCCTGTGGGGAGGAGAAAAAGAAGACCAGAAGAAAGTGGGATGGAAGAGAAAGAGAGAGAGAGAAAAGGGGAAGAAGGAAAAAGGAGAGAGAGAGAAAACTAGGGTAAAGAGGGAAGATACCAAGAAAAAAGAGAGGAAAAAAAGAGGGTGAAAGACAACAAAAAAGAAAGAAAGAGAGAGAGAGAGAGAGAGAGAGAGAAAGAGAGAGAGAGAGAGAGAGAGAGAGAAAGAGAGAGAGAGAGAGAGAGAGAGAGAGAAAGAGAGAGAGAGGGAGAGAGAGAGAGAGAGAGAGAGAGAGAGAGAGAGTGGGAAAGGCAGGAGGGTCACTCCCCCCCCCCCCCTCCCCTCCTCTTTCACATTTGCATGATAGAGTGGTCTGGCTGAAATCTGCCAGTGAAATCTACCCCTGCCACGAGTAATTACCATGAACAACTTCATACGGTGGCCTGGCGGCGTGGGGCAGATAAGGGTGGGCACGAGGCCGGGCACTTTGGAGGGTAATACCACCCCCCCCACCACCCCTCCCCCCTACCCCTCCCCACGCCCTCCCCACCCCCTCCCCCTCCATCTATCTTATCACCATCTCCACAGAACAACCAGCTTCTGCCCAATGGCACCCTAATCTCCAGCCTCAACAATACTGATATTTCACCACTACCAGAGAGAAAAGGGGGGGGACATGGGGGAAAGATGGTTGCTGGGCTGTGTGTGGTGGGGGGGGGGGGGGGGGGGGGGGGGGGCGGTGACGGGTGGTGCAAGGGGGGGGTGGGGGTGGATTGGGAGTGAAGAACGAGGGGAGGGGGGGGGGGGGGTTAGAGGGATGAAGAAAAGAATGGATATGACGGAGAGAGAGAGAGAGAGAGAAAAAAAAAAGCCAGTGCTGATAGCATCACTCATTTACACAGTGTGTCCTTGTCTGCCTATAGCAAGCAGCTGCACGGCCATCCCAGCCAGCCAAAGAGCCTCCCTGACCTTTTGTTGCTCTTTCTTTCCTAACCACGCACCTTCTACAAGCCCTTTATTACATGCATATTACACATGGCATAGGCACCGGGCAAACAGTTTGTTAAATGCTAATAGTGACACATTAAAGTGCTGAGTAAATCATTTAGACTATATCTATAGACATTGCAAATAGCTGTTAACACATGGGACAAAATCATGACAGTGGGAATAGAAATATACAGCAGACATAATGTGTACTAGTCAAAGGAGCTAAGTTGTAAGCAACTGGACTTCTTTTTGGAGCTTGAAGACGTTTCACCTTTTATCCAAAAGGCTTCTTCAGGTTTCCAGTCATCAGGCCAGAACTAAAAAAAGCCTTTTGTATGAAAGGTGAAACATCTTCAAGCTCTAAAAATAAGTCCAATTGGTTACAACTTAGCTCCTTTGACTACCATGACCTGAATGAATGGGAATCTATTGACAATATCTACTGATAATTCAAATTCCATTGGTTGTGCTCTACCAACTTTAATCCTTTTGCATTTCTTGCATTTCTCTGTTTCTTGCTGCATTATTGGACCCTCTCTGTCTGTCTGTCTGTCTGTCTGTCTGTCTGTCTGTCGGTCGGTCGGTCGGTCGGTCGGTCGGTCGGTCGGGTCGGTCGGTCGGTCGGTCTGTCGGTCTGTCTGTCTGTCTGTAACATCACTATGTATAGGGTAGAGTGAAAGAGAGAGAGAAAGGGGGAATGGGAGAATGGGAGAGGGAGGGGAGCAGGTACGAGTGACATCCTATCAACTCACTTTCACTTCCCCTTGTGTCTACCAGACGTCCGTGTTGCTAACATCCTTGACAAACAGCCTCTCTGTCTCTTTCACACACACTCTCTCTCTCTTTCTCTCTGTCTCTCTCTCTCACACTCTCTCTCTCTCTCTCTCACACACACACACACACACAGTCTCTCTCTCTCTCTCACACACACACACACACATCTCTCTCTCTCTCAAACACACACTCTCTCTCTCTCTGTCTCTCTCTCACACACACACACACACTCTCTCTCTCTCTGTCCCTCTCTGTCTCTCTCAGACACACACTCTCTCTCTGTCTGTCCCTCTCTGTCTCTCTCAGACACACACTCTCTCTTCTCTCTCTCTCTCTCTCTCTCTCTCTCTCTCTCTCTCTCTCTCTCTCTCTCTCTCTCTCTCTCTCTCTCTCTCTCTCTCTCTCTCTCTCTCTCTCTCTCTCTCTCTCTGTCTCTCTCAGACACAGACACAAACACACACATAATCACACACAGGAGGCCAAATCGACAAACATACACACATTTAACAATAAAAACATTGCCACCATTTCCAAAACACAAACATATACAAACAGAGTGAGAGAGAGAGAGACAGGAGAGAGAGAGAGAGAGAGAGAGAGGGAGAGAGAGAGACAGAGAGAAAGAGAGAGAGAGACCTCCATGTAGGCTTGCTTATGAGGCACAAGCAGTAAGTCATTATTGAAATATGGAGAATGACCTAATATGTGGTCAATCCCGGCTGTGAGGATAATATTTAGGCAGCAGCTATGGGTCCGGAATTTCGTACCTGTAGATGTAAGGATATTGGTCCAGAACCTATTCTGCGGAACCTTAATGGTCCATATTCTTCTGGACCAATACATGTACAGTTATAGGTCTGGAACTTGAAATCTGTACCATAGTACCACAAATTTCCCACAGATTTATCAGATAAAAATTCCTTACTAACCCTAACCCTAACCCCAAACCTAGCCCTAACCATAACCTAACTCTAACCCTAATACTAACCTTAACTCTAGATTCCGTTAAATTGAATTTCCGTACCAATAATAGCAGTTCTAAGGGCTCGGAAGCTGCCGTACCAGTAGCAGACAACCTCTGTCCTCCTTGACAACACACCCACACACACATACACTCACACCCACACTCACATACACACACACACACACACACGCACACACACTTACACACACACACACACACCGTCCGGTTATCATTCATATTCATGCGGAGCGAGAGGAGAGGTGGGGAGTGTTTGGGAGTGGGGCTGATTTGCATACGATAAATAAATGAAAGAAGCCAATCAAGCCCCTGCTTCCACGCTGACTGGGTGGACGGATGCACGTGTCCATGTGTGTGTGTCTTTGTGTGTGTGTCTGTTTGTGTGTGTGTGTGTGTGGCAGGGCCAGGGGTGTGGAGCAGGCGCTGAGCTGGTTAAAATTGCATGACAATCGGCCCGGTTACAGCGAGGAGATGAAGAAATGAAATGGGGGGTGGGAGGGTGGGGTGGGGATGGGGGGGGGGGGGTTGGGTTGTGATGAGCAACCATGGACGTGGAGAGTCTGGGGTTGGTGATGGGGTGGGGCAGAAGGTGGTGGTGGGGGGTAGTGGAGTGGAGGTTTGGTTTGGGAGGGCAAGCATTTGTTGGGAAATAATAAATGAATGTGTTTGTATTTGTGTGTGTGTGTGTGTGTGTGAGTGGGTGTGTGAGAGAGAGAAAGTGAGAGAGACACAGACAAGAGGGAGGGAGGTAATGAGAGAGAGAGAGAGAAAGAGAGAGGGGGAAAGAGTGGGAGAGAGAAGGAAAAAGAGAGAGAGAAAAAAGAACAGGGAGAAATACAGAGAGACAGATAGAGAATGAGAGAGAGAGACAAAAAAGACAAACAGAAAGAGAGAGAAAGAAAGAGAGATGGAAAAAAAGAAATAAATACGAGGGGTGTGTGTGCGTGTGTGTGTGTGTGTGTGTGTGTGTGTGCGTGTGTGTTTGTGTGCGTGTGTGTGTGTGCATGCGTGTGTGTATATGTGCGTAGGTGGGGGGGGTGGGGGGGGGGGTGACAGGCGCCTCTTGGAGGGTCGTGGCGTCGACTGCGGCGTAATGAATTTCAAATAAGTTCTTCACTTCAGGAGTGAGAGGCTGGCATGGGGCTCTTGCAGCTGCTGCGCTGAGATAATTGATTTTCAAATAGTTTGAAGATGAGCAAGGCGAGCGAGCGAATAAGCGAACGAACGAGCGAACGAACGCGCTACGGCAACCGCCGCTACGGCAACCAACCGCCACAACAACAACGATGGCGGCCGCCGCCACCACTGCCAATCCGGAGAGCGCGGTCGTCGCTTTAATTAACGACGCGTTCGCCCTTCGCCACGGCCTCTTTCCTGTGCGAATTAAAAACACGCGCCACCACACACTCACTAATACAATGTGTGTGTGTGTGTGTGTGTGTGTCTGTGTGTGTGTGTGTGTGTGTGTGTGTGTGTGTGTGTGTGTGTGTGTGTGTGTGTGTTTGCTTAACACAAATACGCACATATACACATACACATGTACATAGACATGTACAGAAACTCATACTCTTATGCTCGCTCTCTCTCTCTCTCTCACACACACACACACACACACACACACACACACACACACACACACACACACACACATATACACACACACACACACTATGCTGAGGGCAGTGTTGCAAGCTAAACTTTCCTGGTTCTTTTGAGCGGAGCATTGACGCGGCATGCTAGGGCCAGCCTGCCCGGAACTGATAACCGTGGGGACAGCTCAGGAAATAAGATGCATGGGAGAAGCGGATTTGAATTGGCAATGCAATTTACAACATCTGCCCACAACATTTCATTTGTGCAGATGGAGGTTTGTGAGGGTGTGTGGTGTGTGTGTGTGTGTGTGTGTGTGTGTGTGTGTGTGTGTGTGTGTGTGTGTGTGTGTGTGTGTATGGAGGGGAGGAGAGAGGGATGGATCACGTTTGTAAGAGTGTGTGGAGCTGGGGCAGAATGCAGAGTTGTGTGTGTGTGTGTGTGTGTGTGTGTGTGTGTGTGTGTGTGTGTGTGTGTGTGTGTGTGTGTGTTGGGGGGGGGGGGTCAAGCTTATAAGTGAGTGTGAGGGAGGGAGAATGCAGACTTGTGTGTACGTGTGTGAGTGTGTACCCGTGGATGTGGGCGAGAGTGAGAGAAAGTGTGTGTTGTGTGCTTGGACCAGTGCAAAGAGAATGGTTTTTTATCCATACACACACAGCAAACACCCACCTCAGCAAGGTGGAGCAGCTGAACCATCTTGGCTGTGTGTGTAATATTGCACAATGCCTCTAGAGTCTGTAACAGCACACACACACACACACACACACACACACACACGGCACAAGCTCTTAGTGCACCTGAACAGCTTCACATCACATCAAGTGAGTGTGTGTGTAATGTAAAATGCTTGTGTGGGTGTTCTACCTAGAGCGTGAAGAACACACACACACACACACACGTGTATATATATATATATACACACTTGCACAGAGCTGTGCCACTGAGGTGAGTTGAAATGAAACTGCTCTGACACCCTCTGACGGAGGTTAGGTCCCAACAAGGCACAGCCAATATGCAAAAGATTCAACACCCCCAGGCCATTTGGGTATATTGGCATAAAATTGGCAAATAAGGTTAAATAAGGTAATATGACCGTTGAGTAAAGCAGACATTAAAAAAACAATGTAACATTCTATTTTAAAGTGTTTAATATGATTTATCATATTATTACATGTTATTTTTGATATCATCTTTCTATTCTATTTTGGCATTAGACAAACATACAACAACATTATTACATGTTATGTCTTCATTTTTAAAAATGGCAAATTGTGCCAGCACTATAGTAGACAGTTACGTTTTGAAACATCAGTGACCACACCTAATAATAAGAGTGAAGGTGACGTAACTTGACATGGGGATATCAAAATCTGCAACTGTGTGCTGTAATCTGAACGTGCAGCAACCCGAGTTCCTGTGTCACGCATGAACATACATGGAATATATAGAACCTATGGGGCCATACATACATACATACATTTCATTTGTTATACAGGAAAGTATAAAGAGTAACAGTTTAGTTACAGTTAAGCCGGGCCTGATGGTTTACCGGTTTACAGCAGATTCCTGTTTTGTAGAACACAAAAACAAAACAAAATCGAAAGCATACAAAACTTACACAGGACATTAACTTAAACCTGACAGATATAACTTACACAACAATAGACATTATATAGGTTACACAAACACATAGATACATATAACAATGTGTGTAGGTGTAATTGTTAGCAAGGTGTAATCTGTAAGCCTTGTTGAAGGCTGTGATAGAATGCGATGCTCTGATGTGATAAAGGTATGAAATGTTATTGTTATAGTTTTTATGTGTTCTGGGCCAGATAGCCCCGCGGGGCCTTTAGCAGAACCAACTGTAAGGCTTTGTAGTAGTTTGAAAGTACAACTGTTTGCCTTTGTAGTAGTTTGAAAGTACATAACCAACTTTTTTTTTTTACTAAGCTTCATTATGCAGTTCACTTTAGCAGTTTAACTAAAGTGTCTGCTGAATATGGTTAAGGCCAATTTACAGTCCAGGAGAAAATTGTCACTTTGACAGAATATGACGTAAAAGAAACTAAATTTCTGTCTGCTAGGGTGTCGCAGAGCTTATCACTTATATTAAAAATTTTGAAATGGCACAGGCGTTGTCGCCTACTCTGATTGGATACCGGACCGTTGCTTCGATCACGCAAATCATGCATCCTTGTTTGGATGGATTTGACAGAAGAGTTCAATTTTCAGATGGATTTTCTTCGCTGGTGTAGAATTATGAAACCCTCTAGCACCGCGACATCTGTCGACAACTTTAGTTTTTGTCATGAGAAACTTGTCGCCTGGACTGTAAATTGGCCTTAACTTTAACTGAACAACCAGAACCTAGTGAGAACTCTTGTAAAACCAAAATAGCTCTAGAAGTTAAAGAGAGTTCTAGAATGCAACTGTCCACAGTAAACTTAAATGGGGACAGCATCGATGTTCGAAAAAGCAAATTTATTGGCACTTTCACCAGTAAACATTTTCTATAAACACTGCCACGTATTTGCATATTTGTGTATGAGCTTAGCAGAACACTCAAAGCAGTATCGTTGACTTACCCACTCAAAGCAACATGACTGTTCACACACGCCTTAACACCCCCCGACCTCACAATGCTTGGAGCAGTCTGCCATTCTGGCTTCTTAAGAGCGCTGTAACCTGAGGTGGGTTTCCACATTCTGATGGGGCGTCTGGGTGGGGTTAAGAGCAGCGCAGTGGCCCTCTGATCCAGGGCTCTGTGTTGACAACATGGGGCTTGTGTGGGGCCCTCAGGCAGTGCTGTAGGGCCCAGGGGCCCCACAGAACCCAATCCAGCACAGGAAGGGGAGGACTAGGGAGGATTGGCCTGAACTGGGGAGATTTGGGCTGGACTGCTAATCTGGTTTTCCCCTGATTTCATGGGTCAACATTACAGGGGAAGGGCTGAATTAAACACTAGCTCATTCCTCCCCCCCTCTTCTCTTCTCTGTGTGTGTGCGTGTGTGTGTGTGTGTGTGTGTGTGTGTGTGTGTGTGTGTGTGTGTGTGTGTGTGTGTGTGTGTGTGTGTGTGTGTTTGTCGGTCTGTCTGTCTGTTGGGGCAATCATGAGGAGAAATAACAGCTCTGGAAGATGAGTTTTAAATGAGTGAAATGCATTGATTTCATTTTCATTTTCAAATAGTGTTTTTTTTCTAATAGTCACCACCTTTTCCTCTCTGTACGTATCTCCCACTCTATCATTCTCCAGCATTACCTCTGGCTTGCTCTATTTTTATCCATTTCATCTCAATCTCAAATTCTGTATTGATTCTCTCACTGTTTTTATTTTTTATTCTCCCACTTTTTTTATTCTTTTAGCTTTTCTTTTCCTTCCTCACTCTCTCTGTTCCCTCCTTTCGGCTGCTGTTCTGTCATGAGGGCAGCTCAGTACATCTGCACCTCTGCCCAAACATGCATGACAAGCTAATGATCAAAACACACACACGTACATGAACACACACACACACACATACACACACACACACACACACACACACACACACACACACACACACACACACACACGTACATGCACACACACACACACACACACACACACACACACACACACACACACACGTGCTTGTGCACACACACACACCAATAGGAACACTGACAAATACACACACACGTACAAAATGTTCACAACACATAGAAAATGAACACAAACACACTCACTCATGTATACATATTAATACAATAACAGCAGCAAATCGTGTGCTCTCTCGAGATCACTTGAGTTCACAAAACCTCCCCAGTCAAAGATCAGCAATGTAAACATAAATAACACACACACACACACACACACACACACACACACACACACACACAAACACACACACACACACACACACACACACTTCCAATTCCATCAGGCCTGGCACAGACAAAGGGCTTTGAGTATGTTATTCAGATTGACGGTGCTTGTAGGAAGTGATTTGGCTAATTACATGCTCTTGTGCAATGCATGTCTGTTTTGTGTGTGAGTGTACTTGAGTGTGTGACTGTGTGTGTGTGTGTGTGTGTGTGTGTGTGTGTGTACTTGAGTGTCTGTCCCTTTGCAGTATAGTGGTGGTTGTGGGTGTGGAAAGCAGAAAAGGAAAGGAATTAAATATGTGTGTGATTGTGTTAGCAGACAGTGAGAGAGAAAGAGAGAGAGGGAGAGAGAGAGAGAGACAGGGGGAGAGAGAGAGAGAGAGAGAGAGAGAGAGAGAAACAGAGAGAGAGAGAGGTGGTTTTGGAGGAATACAATGTGTGTTTTGGTGGAATACTGTGTGTGTGTGTGTGTGTGTGTGTGTATGTGTGTGTGTGTGTGTCTGTGTGTGTGTTAAGTTCATTCATGCCCTTACATTCCTTCCCAGATTAAGAACGAAATGGGGCGTCTTCATCGAGAGGAAGTCGTGATATACCTGTCTAGGTGCAGCCCCACCCGCAGGGTCAGTAATGCCTTTACCTAACATACTTCTCCATCTTCCTCCTCCTCCTCCTCTTCCTCCTCCTCCCTCCCCCCATCTTCATCTTCCTCTTCTCTCCCATCTCTGTACTCCTCCGTATCATCATCACCATCACAAGGACCCTGTAAAGGAGAAGAGTCTGTGAAGTCAATTTTTTTTATGGTGAGGACAGTAGAGATAGTTAGAGAAACCATATTTTACTGGATAAGTCAGTAACAGTAATACAGGCAGGCCATGGAAACAAACATTTCGGATCTCAGCCCTCCATCAGCGTTTCCATCTTCGTTTTTTTCAAACGTGGAAACGCTGACATTTTAGTCCAGCTCCAGAGATGTTTTAACCCACCTCCAGAGATGTTTTAACCCACCTCCAGAGGCGGTGAGGCGCTGCATTAAGGCAGAGGAAGTGTTGAGCATTACTGCACGGTGAACGGGACGGAAGTGGCGCGAGATAATTTTGCGTCCCGCAGCCTCCGCTTTCTGGCGTGGCTGGACTGCCGTAACCACCCGCGTCTGACATATGTGACATATCATTAAGTTGCTCATTTTCCGCACGCCGTGACGCTTACGTGCAGCGGACTCCAGAGATGGTGGGCCACCAGTCGGGGAGATGACGAGGAAATTGGACGGCGGGGGTTGGGGGTGGGGGCTGAGGGTTGATGTGCCTGGCCTGCAATTCCGATGGGCGAAGGTGGCAATACCCAGCCCCCCCACCTGCCCAACTCCCCACCGGGTAAAACAGGGACCAGAGGGCGAAGGCCTCTACCCGCCATTGCCTTCCTCTGCCAGGACGGCATTCTCCTCATTATGCCTCTACAACTGCAGATCACATGACTGCCAACAACCCCCATTCCTAGGTTTAACAAGGTGTATGTTCATATCTTTTAAAAGTATATTTTCGGCCATTTTACACAGACAGGAAGCAGGTGGGAGCTCCATGTGGGGTTGGGAAATGGGCTCGCGGTTAAGGAGTCAGACTTTTAGCCTAAGAGTCAGAGGTTCAATTCCCCAGAACCAACGAGTGGGTTGGGGGAGTGACTGACCAGCGCTCCCCGTCCTCTATGCTCCCCTGGGACTGAGCTGCCCTGAGCATGGCACCGTCCCCACGCACTGATCCCCGGTTGCCGTTGTCATGGTTGCCCTCTGTTCACATGTGTTGGGTTAAATGCAGAGGTTGAGTTTTGTGTGTTTTTGTGTGCGCTGTGTGATCACAATGGCAATTGGGAATCACTTTCTTTCCTTTTTACATGACCACAATCCGAATATACACCTGTGTCACCACAGGCACCTGTCCAGTTATGGAACAGAAGCTGTAGCCAGTCATGGGCACCTGTCCAGTTATGGAACGGAAGCTGTAGCCAGTCATGGGCACCTGTCCAGTTATGGAACGGAAGCTGTAGCCAGTCATGGGCACCTGTCCAGTTATGGAACGGAAGCTGTAGCCAGTCATGGGCACCTGTCCAGTTATGGAACGGAAGCTGTAGCCAGTCATGGGCACCTGTCCAGTTATGGAATGGAAGCTGTAGCCAGCTGTTGTACCATGGCACCGCCAGTATGTTCACATCTTTTGCCAATTGTGCACTCCGTGATCTAATTGGGAGACAAAAATGATTACAAAATCGATTATGAATTCCTTTTGCTCCGAACAAAGCTTTCCCAACCCTCTGCTTTGATTTGAAGAGCGTTTCTTTGCAATGACACCACAAGTAATGAACTCGCTAGAGGAATCGCTATATCTGTGTGCCTTTTTGGCCTGTGGTGGTCCGTTAGCCTTTGTATGTTGCTGCTAAATTAATTAGTTTTAGGGGGTGGCGGCTAATGTTGGGCCTGCACTAATTAAAGGGGCAGGCGTGCCTTGTGATCATGTTAGAGTGGCCTCTGTACGGCTGGGGATTGCGGTCACGCTACATGAAAACACAGCGCCCAGTGAAACATCATCACAAGCGCGTTTGTTCTTTTAAAATACACAGGCTGTGTGTGTATGTGTGTGTGTGTATGTGGTTTAGTGTGCTATGATATTATGGCACACAGGCAAAAAAACAGTCACCATAGAATTCCACATGCTACACAACACAGCAATGAGAGGGTATGCATGAAATGGATGTAATGACTTGTCCCCCCCCCCCCCCCCCCCCCCCCCCACGCTCACATCCCCACACACAAAGAATTTTACAGGAAAAAGCACTTTTCACACATGTCAAGGGAGGGAGCAACAAATGCTTTTGCAATGGACGTATGTAGTGTGTGTATGTGTGTGTGTGTGTGTGTGTGTGTGTGTGTGTGCACGCCCCTGGTAAAGCTACACATATGGAGCAGAAATACCCCATAAGCATAGAAATGCACGTGTGTGTGTGTGTGCATGTGTGTCTGTGCAGTATATATGCACATGTTTGTGCGTGTGTGTGTGTGTGTGCGTGTGTGTGCTGGTCCTAAGTGTACACGCACACACACACACACACACACACACAGAAAAAAAAACACTTTCACACAGCCTGTACCTATCCCATCACCCACGTGCAGGCAAACAGGGATGCTAAAAGCTGTGGAGATTTAGCCAAGCTTTAGTGCTTCTACCTGAGCTCACTCATGGTTCATTTCTGTACTGGAGCCACACACAAGCACGCACACACACACACACACACACACACACACACACACACACACACACACACACACACACACACACACACACACACACACACACACACACACACACACACACATTCATTATGGACCACACAGAGAGAGCAGGGATGGTACGCCATTCAATGTGCTGCATGTATGATTCAACAGCACACAACACAAGGTGTGTATATGTGTGTGTGTGTGTGTGTGTGTGTGTGTGTGTGTGTGTGTTTGTTGTCTTGGTCCTTACCTAGAAATACCTGTGTTCTCCATCTTCCACTAATTACACTGGTGGCTGATTTGACTTCAAAAATCAGCATGATCTCCATCCACTTGCCCAATGCCTTAGAGATGTAGTACACATATATGCAGGAATGTACACATGGAGAGACACACACACACACACACACACACACACACACACACACACAGACACACACGCGCGCACACCTACACGCACACAAGATCACCTTGCATTTCATAGGCATAATTTCCTTGCAGCTTATCGCTGGCTTAATAACATTATTAACTCACTGTGAATGCTTTTAAAATGGAATGTGCCAGCGCGCGTGTGTGTGTGTGTGTGTGTGTGTGTGCATGCCTTTGTGTGCTTGTGTGTGTGTCTGTCTGTCTGAGTTTGCCTGTGTGTGTGTGTGTAGGTGGGTGTACCTGTGAGTGTATTTGTATGTGTGTGTGTGCATGCATACGTGTGTGTGTGTGTGTGTGTGTCTTTCTGATGGTTTAGGCCACGGCTGCCACTTCCCATACCGCCGCTGTCCACAATAGCTCCTCGTGTGAGTGCCGACTGTGGCCTTGACCTGTCCATTGTGCTGCACAAAGCACCGTGGAGAGCCACCTCTCCTCTCCTCTCCTCTCCTCTCCTCTCCTCCGCATTAGCATTTTAATCGCGCCCACCGCCTGCCTGCCCAAAGCCCTAGTACTGCTAAGCTAGTGGCGGGCAGAGAAGCAGACCTTGCTACAGATAAAAGAAGAGGAGGCATGTAAACAACCCAGTGTGTGTGTGTGTGTGTGTGTGTGTGTGTGTGTGTGTGTGTGTGTGTGTGTGTGTGTTTGTTTGTTTGTGTGTTGGGGCTTGTGTCTATGTGGAAGTGCACTTGTGAGGGTTTTTTGTATTATTTTGCTTTGTGTGCGTGTCTCTGTGTGTGTCTGGGTGTGTTGTTCTTGGTTTTTGGAGTTGCTATTGTCGGTAGAGTTGGAGTTAGCCACTCTTTCCATAAAGGAACAATGAATGGTGTGTGTGTATGCATGTGTGCGTGTGAGAGAGAGAGTGCTGCTGCAGAGACTTCCGTATATAGGAGGAGGCACAGCACCGAAAAAATCGTTCAATCGCCCAAACTTCGTAATGGCAAGACGGCTAGTGTCTGCGAATATCCCGCCTGTTCCGCTGCCAAGACTCAATTATCTGCTGAACTATACAAATGGCGTTTCCATCATGTTGCAGCATCGTGTTCTGTGCAGTGTAGTGATACACTGCGTGTGCGCAGTTCAAAATAACCATGAGAAAAAAGCCTTTTAAAGCTTTACTTTGATACAAACCAGCAAACATTTCCAGGCAATCATGGTTTTGTTGTGATTTCAACCATGTATTTTTTTATGTCCCTCAGTCATCAGAGAGTGCATATACTCGTGTCTCACCATTTATTTAGGTAGGGCCTGGTCTTATTAACCTGAAATAGATGCCTGAGGCGTTACCAAGATGGCAGCCAAGTGCGGGGACTTGTCTAGAAGGACTTTAGCTGCAGAGAACATATAGCTATGGTAAGCGATAGTACTCATAGTAAGATGTATAGTAAGGACTGATGTACAGTAAGTAGTATAGTCAGATGCATTCATGAGAGGCCTGTTTGCAAATGAAGATAAAGACAATCTCACATAGAGCCCCGACAAGATTACTGTATGACATCAGGCAACCAAATAGCACACATAACACTGTATATATTCCAATACTAATACCACTGATAGTACCAGCCAAATTTGCTGGATTAGCGGCAGAATTAGTTTGCAGTGTATGGAAGGCCATCATGTGATATGCTCCAAAAAAAACAGATAATGCACCTATGGAAAATAAAGTGGTTTCTCATGTTATGGTACGGGAAGTTGTTTTTTTTTGGTTGAGCCCTACTGCTGTAAATAAATATATTTGTGCGTGAATAGAGAGGCAGTGTTCGATGCATCAGTTAACTTTTATCTGAGTTGTGTGCCAGTGTGTGTTTGCATATCAATGCCAGCATATGAAACACTGTGTGTGTATGTGTGTGTGTGTGTGTCTCTGTGTTTCTGTGTGTGCATGTTTATGAGAGTATATAAGTAAAGGGCTGATTTTGCACTTAGAATAACTTCTGACTCATAACCAAGCGAGACAGAGAGAGAGAGAGAGAGAGAGAGAACGAGGGGGGGAGAGAGAGAGGGAGAGAGAGAGAGAAAAAAAAAAATCTAGGCAACTACTTTGGAAATAGCAGCTCCACTATCTTCTCCTTAAAAGCAGTCTCCCTGTTTCACGGTCTGTGCTCACCGATTGGTATACCCAGTAATTAGTCCAGCGGTCTGGCCTACGGGTGTGGGGCTGCTGGAGCGTTGGGATGGGGTGGAGAGGGTGAGGGGGTGGGGGTGTGGGTGTGCTGGAAAATGTGCTTTTTTCGAGGGTGGGGGTTGCGGCGTGCCAAGAAGGAGAAGAGAGAAGAAGAAGGTGAAGAAGAAGGCTCGCGAGAGATTTCTGATTACCTGACAAGTTGGGGCCGGAAAGGCTACACTTAGCCCATTAAAGACTCCTCTCCCTCGTGACATTTGAGCAGAGCCGCAGTGGCGCGCGCCACCTTGCCATTTCCCATTCGCCGGGCATCAATTTAGAGAGAAAGGGGGGTGGGGGGTTGTAGAGAGGGAAAGAAAGAGAGAGAAAGTGGGAGTGAGGGAAGAGAGGAGGGAGGGAGAGAGGGAGAGGGAGAAAGAGGGAGAAAGAGAGAGAAAGAGTAAGAGAGAAAGAGAGAGAGAGAGGGGAAGAGAAGCTGCCACAAGCGCAGACACAAATGGATTTCATTCACCGAAGGTGAGCAGTGCTACTCTGATAAATACAGTCTCTTGAATGTCAGCAAATGTCACTTGTGAAGCCATTTGCTGTTGCTCTAATGGCTTCCCCAAACTTACAATGAAGAAAAGAAAATAGAGTGACAGGAAGATGGGGGAGAGAGAAAGTCAAAGAGAAGGAGGGGACACAGAGAGAGAGAGATAGAGAGCGATAGAAAGGAGAAAAAATGAGGGGCGAGAGGGGAGAGATAGAGATAGAGACAGAGAAAAATAACATGGAAAAAGAGAGAGAGAGAGAGAGAGAGAGAGCACATGAGATTTAGAGAGAGAAAGAGCTAAAACTTAGGGTTGGGCCTCTGTTCCTTCCACATGGTTGAGCAATGAGCTATTTGAGAAGGCAAGACCAGAAAGTGGTCCAACTAGATAGATGAGGCCACAGACATTTTCATATAAGCCACCTCACCTAAACGTGTTAAGGAAGTAGCCGAACAGAGCGAACTCTGACTGAAGACTACATGGGTGTGCTGTCTCTCGACTCCCTGGCTCCTTACGCCTGGGTGTATCCTAACAGGTGTCGTGGTGCAGTGGTGCGGAAGGAAGAGCTTCAAACCAACAGTGGTGTTTCTGGAGAAGAATCCAAACATAATACATAATTTCAAGTGACAAATATTCTTGACCATAACATGACAACCTTTCTGTAAATATTCAGTTTGGTTTGTGATAGTTTGGTGTGGTCTTCTACTGTGTGTGTGTATGTGTATGTGTGTGTGTGTGCTGGTGAACCAACCTGACTGTAGATGAATTTGCCAGATATGTTGCAGCTCTGTCACAACAAGTTTGACCAAGTTCATCAATTCAATGATTGGACAAACTGTGACTTAAATTGTGTCTTATTATTTGACTTACAGCACTGTGGGTTTATTAGTGTAAATAAATAAAGACTTAAGTTGGATATTGAGCAATGCAGACATACTGCTTCATATTTGCTTAATAAAATGGGTATTTTGTCATTAAATGAAATGTAGGACAGTGAATTCGCAAATCTGGCTTCAGTAAATTAACTTCCTCTAGCTGAAAGAGAAGTAAGAAACCGGCTTGCACCGTAGTCTTTTCAGCGCAATCTGATATTTCATGAACTTTGCTAATGCCTTTGCTGGTAGCCTTGGCAACCCCTCTTTTGAGTCCGCTAAGACAGCCGGCAATGCTGTGATAATCCTCATTTCCAGTTGTTGCTAAGGTTACAAATTACCGGTGGTGTTCCTAGCTGGCTCCTCTATGACACTCTACGCCTAATCCCTTTATGGAATTTGTATTTCATTTAGGATTATTGTGCCAGATATGGGATTAGAGCGCTCCACACTTTGTTTTTCCTGTTGAGTTCGCTCCCTGCTGATCACATTCCGTAAACGTTGCCATGTTTGTCATGACATTAATTGTAATTTTTTTTCTTCCAAATAAGGCACTGTTTTTTGGACCACTTCCCCCCACCTCTCTTTGAGAAAAAGAGAGAGTGTGTGTGTGTGTGTGTGTGTGTGTGTGTGTGTGTGCATGTGTGTGTGTGTACAATGTCTGGCAATAGGAAATGTAGATAAATAGGTGCAGTTTCCAGGTGGTCGCTGTGAATGTGCTGGCGATTATCACTAGAAGGCATTGATCAGAATTTTTCCTGTACCTGTCAGAAAAAAAAAACATTCAATATATCCCCAAAAAACACACATACTGTACACACACAAACACACATGCACACACAGCTCAATTATATCGTAGAAGTGCATGTGGTTCTCTCTGGTTTCTCTGCCTGACTGTTAGCCTCTCCATACGTTTCTCACACGTACGCACAATCGTGTGTGTTAACCCGCAAACAGCTGTCTGAATGGTTTTGTATGTTTTCTTATTGTTTGGATTTCAGAATGGAATGGGGGGGGGGGGGGGTTGTGGTGTATGTGTGTGTGTGTATTTGGTAGTGGTGGGGTAGGGATACGTGGACACAAGGAAAGGACAGACTTGTGTGTGTGTGTGTGTGTGTGTGTGTGTGTGTGTGTGTGTGTGTGTGTGTGTGTGTTTGCGTGTGTGTGTGTGTGTGTGTTTGAGTATTTGGTAGTGTTGGGGTAGGGATACATGGACACAAGAACAGACTTGTGTGTGCTTGTGTGTGTGTGTGTGTGTGTGTGAGTGTGTGTGTGTGTGTGTGTGTGTGGTGTGTGTGTGTATTTGGTAGTGCTGGGGTAGGGATAAATGGACACAAGGACAGACTTGTGTGTGTGTGTGTGTGTGTGTGTGTGTGTGTTGTTGGGGGGGGGGGGGGCAACAGAGAAGACAGAAAGGTGAAAAACATGAGCAAACAAAGTGGAGTGACGGAGGGAAACAATGGTGGGGAGGGTGGGGAGGGGTGAGGGGCGAGCCGGCCCGTCTTCCCCTCAGCTCCGGGGTCACGGCCACAATGCAGATCTCATCGGCAGCCCAGACAACAAAAGCACAGCCTGCAGTGGGAAACCAGCAAAGCCCCTGCTTGACCTCCCACACTGCCCAAACACCCACCCTGTGCAAGGGTGTGTGTGTGTCTCTGTGTGTGTGTGTGCGTGTGTGTGTGTGTGCGTGCGTGCGTGCGTGCGTGTGTGTGTGTGTGTGTGTGTGTGTGTAAGGATGTGTATGGATACATGACTCCTGTGTATTCCGAAATATGCACAAGTTTGTGCAGGTCAGAATGTGTGTGTGTGTGTGTGTGTGTGTGTGTGCATGTGACAGAGAGAGGGTGAGAGAGAGAGAGAAAGAGAGAGAGAGAAAGAGGGAGAAAGAGAGAGAGAGAAAGAGAGAGAGAGAGAGAGAGAGAGAGAGAGAGAGACAGTGATAGTGTGTGTTACTTCAAGTCCTCAATGTGCTGGTCAGAGAACCTGTGCAGGCACATGCATGCCCATCCGTACTTCCATTTGTGTGCATGCCATTCAAACACATTTATTCACAAATGTGTATGCTTTATTTTGTTAGGCATGTTATCAACATGTGTGAGTTTGAGGATCATCAGGAAGTCCATTTTAGATGGCCCCCAAGCCCCTGCTCCACAGACACAGCCTAGAAAAGGGTAAGACTTTATTTGTATAGTCCACACACAGAGAGACATTACGGAGGGTTTGTTGAAATTCAGTTGAAAGTCATTTTATTTATTAACTTATCACCTTAATCAAACCCAGCCCCTAACCTTTAGAAGGCAGAGCAATTTAAAAGAGAGTTAACAGACAGCTGACTCGTCTCAGCATCTGCAGACAGTCTATGGGACTCTACAGTAAGTGAAAGTGTATCCCATTTGTCGTTGTGATCACACAGCACACAACAGAATTGCAACCTGCATCTTCACCCATGTGAGCAGGGGGCAGCCATGACAACAGCACCTGAGGAGCGGTGTGTGGGGACGGTACCATTTTAGGGCCCCTCAGTGGCACTTCTGGCAGTTGGTGGATTTGAACCAGCTACCCTGTTATCCACAGGTCCGTTACTAGGGGATTCGACCCGTCTGACTTTCCAGCTGCAGGTTCGTTACCTTAACTGCCAGGCCACCACTGTCCCTAGACGACCATCTAAATAAAGTGTGACCCAGGAAAGTCCTTGGTGTCGTCTGTCAGCACCCTCCTTGCTAAGCCTCCCATCCTCAGGGGCCTATAAGAGGCATGCAAACAAGCACAGCACAATGTCACAACAAGCAAAGTTACTGTTTCACGACAAACACCTGGCAAAGCTTGTCAACATACCATTATACCTTTTACATCTATAGATCACCACTGTACCACGACACCAACACTGCACAGCAAAGCGAGAGAGGCAGAGAGAGAGGGAGGGGAGAATGAAAGACAGAGAGAGATGGGATGGAAAAGAGGAAAAGAGGGTGTGAAAAGAGGAACCAGCATGTACCTGACAGAAGTGGGTGACCCCAGCTACTCAAACAACAGCGCTGCCAAGTTGTGAATCCACCTGTGCACAACACAACACAACACACATATATCACTAATTCACTCATATACCTGGAACAAATATGTCCGCCACTAATTACAAAGGTGTGTGAAAACCTCTTTTGTAGCCTTGAGAGCAAGGTCCTTTTTTATTACTGCTCAGTGTATCGTCTTTGTGTGGCTTACTGAAATCTGTGAAAAGCAACTATTCTTGGCTACACCGAAGAAGTGACTTTTGAGGCTTTTTGGACAGCCTTCCAGAGATCTAGTCAGATAAACCAGCCCCTCGTACTTAATTTCATTTTGTACAGAGGGTGGCCTTGCTGCATTGAGAAACGATTTCTTTCTGGAGGTGTGGACTCTGCTGAAGTTTAAAACAAATGACTCAGCCTTTACGCAATCCCTAACGTCTGGTCATCACGTATGTAATTAGCCTACCTACGCACTACAACTCAAATGTAGCGCACAAAGTCAATGTCATCGCTCACTAACACTCCCTCTGTTTGCTGATTGGCTCGGATTCGCTTGGTCCGAATACAGTGGTCCCTCGCTATATCGCGGTTTACCTTTCGCGGCCTTGCTGTTTCGCTGATTTTTTTAGTGCATGCAATCTCCTGTACAGTACAGAATACGCTCAGCTTTAATTTACATAAATCTTCCACCGCTAGCTGTGTGACTCTCAAGTGCTGTATGTTTGCAAGTGTGAACTTTGCCTGTCTGAGAAAAGTGTATAAGTGTAGTGAGGGGTTTTACAGCCCTAAAACATCTATAATAATTGTAAAAAATAAAGCTGACTACTTCGCGGATTTTGCCTATCGCGGGTTATTTTTAGAACGTAACTCCCGCGAATAACGAGGGACCACTGTACATGAATGTCAACGGCAGCAAGGCCAGACGCTCTGTACAAAATGAAATGAAGTATGAGGGGCTGGTATATCCGACTAGATCTCTGCCCCCACTGCACACTTCGTGGTCACATGACACATAACGTGACCAAACAGAGAGAATGGGGGGATAGGCAGATCAAAATTTAGAAAGACAAAAAAAATACACAAAAAATGGGGACGAGAAGGAGGAGGAGAGAGAGAAAGGGAGGGGTGGTGGAGGGGTACAAAAGTGCTTGCCCTTATCATTGTGGCTGTTTGTTTGTGGTAGTCTGCTGCTAAATACGTGTAATGAGGCTAATGGATACGACACACACAGCGAGATGGATCGCACACCCTCACTCACACGAGCATGTAATCACACACACAAGTTGCAGGCAGCATTGTTAATACATCACGAAGTGGAAGGGCATACTGGCTTTCAGCAACCACACACATACATACACGCACACACACGCGCACACACACACACACACTCCAAAACACACAGAGTTGGCTGGAGGCTCACTCATCCGATTAGTGACAGGGCTGACAAACAGTGTTATTGTCCTGATGGGTCAAATGCAGCAGATATTGCGAAGCTCCACAGCAGCAGCAGCAGCAGCAGCAGCCTCAGCAGTGACCACTGCAGTCAGACAGACTGCTCACTGACAGGTTGCTTGACCTTCCCAGACCTCCCTTCTGCCATTTTTAAATCGTGTCTAACTCTTCCTTACACTAATGTGTTTCTTCGTTTCACAACATACAGTACTGTGCAAAAGTTATAGGCTGGTAGGAAAAAATGCTGTAAACTAGGAATGCCTTCAAAAATGTAAGTGTTAATCATTTACTTTTGTCAATCAACAAAATGCAGTGAATGAACAAAAGGGAAATCTAAATCAAATCAATATTTGGTGCGACCACCCTTTGCCTTCAAAAGAATTCTTCTCTGTATACTTGCATAGAGTTTTTGAAGGAACTCGGCTGGTAGATTGTTTCCAACATTTTGAAGAACTAACCACAGATCTTCTGTGGCTGTAGGCTTCCTCACATACACAACCAATCTGGTATAATTAGTTGATCATACACCAGACTATAATCCTACCAAATCCCTGACTTTGTGTGCACCCCTTTGTGTGAATTGATGCTGGTTTGAAGGCACCTGCCTAAAACTTTTGCACAGTACTGTACATAAAACAGACACCAAAGTAAAAAGTAACTTTGCCCTTCAGTAGGAATAGCTTCAGAAATCACACGAGCCGTTTCACTGTGGGCCACGCCCTACTCTATATTCCAGTATTTGGATGTCGCTATCTGGCTCTGTGTACACTGAATCTATGTTGTTGTGTGAGGGACACAAGAGTTTTTAAGACTTCAGTGCAAATAATATGACTCAAGTGTAGTCTAATTTCAGTATGAATTGTTGGTAACATGCAATTTACTGTCCCTGCTACAGCGTAGCTACATCATGAGGATTTTGTAGAAAAGAATACAAATGGGTAATGGAAAAAACAAACAAAAAAAACAAATGGAAAACATCCTCTATATTTTAAGGTAGGTGGATAGCCCTCCAAATAAATCCAAATAAAAACTGACATTTTTTGTCAGGAGTGCACTTCCTGTACTCGCAGTACCCCACCACTGCTTCCTTAACACGGTGCCACAACCATTATCATTTTGAGATATTTTTGCCTTGGTAGACTCACTGTACAGACATTTTCTCCATTCTGTTCCATTCTACTCCATTTTATTTCCCTTCACTGTTTGTTTCTGAGTGTAACATAAAAGCCAATATTCTACCAGGAAGTCTTGAAGGTTGTGACAATGGTTGTTTTCTCCTCAGTAATGTGTACTTCCAACACAAGTCTCTGCTGCTGTTAGTGTGCCAAATCCGTCCTGCCCACACCAACCAGGGCTGATCTTGTGCTTTTTCTTTCTTCTTCTCCTGTCTTCTCCTCTCCTGTCTTCTTCTCTCCTCCCCTGTTCTCTGGTGTCCTCTGGGCTGCTGTCGCCTCTCTTCGCCCCGGGCTGGATCTAAGACCGATAGTCTGACTGGGATCATGGCCTGACACTAAACAAAAGAGGATTAACATTTCACTGTTATTTTTTCCCTCGGTTTAAGTAGACTACCACCTCCATTTTTAGACACACACACAAAAAGTTTGCTCTGTCTCTCTCTCTTCTACACATCATTAACAATCTTCTACTTTTTTGTCACTATAATTACATGGCTCGAGAGACACTGTCAAACCCTGGAATCCATGCAGGCCTGCCTAAGCTGGTTTTAAAGGCTGTACACTAATGTGATGAAGCTTATGGCACACTGGGAAGAATTACTGGCCAATGTATAAGAACTGCAATTAGCCTGCGCCCATCTCAATTCATGGCCTGTCATGTTGATGCTATTAAGACGTCTTTTGTCTGTAAGCAGGGTGTTACTGTGGCCAGCGATAGGGACTTTTGCACGTCGTGTATTTATGCATAGTGGCATGATCCATCAGCATAATGAGCTTAGCATGTAAACTGTTATGTTGGTATGTTTGTTTTCATGTTTGTTTATGTGATTTTCGATGTTTCCCACAGTTTTGTCTCAGCATGGCCATTCCACTACCAAGATCTGTGAGAGTGGCAGCGGGCCACATTTCCAGCGTGGCCCTCAATGCACCGACAAACCAGTGTGACAAAAAAGCAGGCGTCATCCTGCTGTGGGAATGTGTTGGTGTAACCGAGGTGTTTCTGCGCAGTCCAGACCCAGTCTCGAACCCGTGACCTCACAGCAACTCCAGTATGGGAGACAGGCGTGCTACCAGGTGAGCTAAAAGCCAGGCCAGTAACTCAGCCAGTAGCGTATCTTTTTGATGTGTTGGGAGGGAGATTTACTAACATTCTACGGCGAGCTGTGCTAGCTGGCATCTGTTACACTTGCACACTTGGTGGAACCAGGTGGCACTACCGACAAAATGGAGGCCCACTACCCCCCTCCTCTCTCACATGCCTGAGACCGGTCCTCACTGGATGGTCAGGGTAGTAACATACACAGTGAGGCTGGGAGCTGACACAGGTCTTATATTACACTTAACTAGTTATGCATGCTTCAGTGCTCCACTCTCTACACCTGCTCTGCCCTGCTGATTGCTGTTGATGGGAATGCACAGCAGAGCTGCACTAACACTTGGGCAGGAAGGGAACTGATCTGTGGAAAGAATGATTAATCATTTCCCCTTTTCCAGTTCCAGTTCCAAATAGGTAACACAACAACATAATGAGTGCTGCTACTTGTGTGACTGGTTATTTTTTATATATATTATTACATTATTATTAGTATGATTATTAGTAGTGGTAGTATTATTATTAGTATTATTATTATATTTTATTGTTATTTATAGATGCTGTTGCAGTACATGTCTGCCTCAGCACTACTTCTGCCAGGCTGTGAGAACTAAAATAGGTGCTTACCTTGACCTGTTGGAATTTGAACAAAAACACAAAAGAATCCTTGGGAGCCTTAGGTGTATGTACAAAGAGGGCACCAAACCTAACGTCTGATGACGTGTGATACTATTTGTTTTCCTGTTTGGGCAGTTTTCATAAAGTAAGAAAAACAAACAAGGTCTGGGCCCGGCGAGGGAGCACGGGGTGACCACGCCGGTGTCGGGTGGGCAAACCACATCCTCTTTTAGGAAGGAAGACGTTTTTCTGAAGAAAGCAAACAAAAGCTATCCACAGTCTCTTTAACCTCCCGTTGAACCGCAGGCCCGCAGACACCCTTGTCGGAGTACCTCCCAATAACTTCCCATTACCTCTCTGCGACATTTCGCCTACATATGCACCTTCCCACGAAGCGCGCGCCAGAGCAATTACCGGGCAAGGGCTAGTCTCGAGAGGACGGGACAAACGGAAGGTATATAGAGAGAAGGAGGAGGGGGAGTAGAGGAATTATTTCTCTGGCTAAACTTTTCCTGAGGTGCAAGTTATGGTGAACGCTTTCATAACATATTTAACCCGCTACTGCAAGCACACACAAACTGACACACAGAGAGTAGGAGGGGTAGTAAGGCAAGTTCTCCCCCATTCATCATTGTTTTATCTGGTCAATACAAATATGCTATTTGGTTATTAAACCTGGAGTAAGGTATGGACAGGTACAAATTCAAGAGCTCGCTCCATCTGGTGATCTTTACGGGGCACATCACACCTAAGCGATTAATGACAAGACAGTTTAAGCGACCTCCGTGTCACTCGCCTGAATGTTGCTGGTTTTGTCTGAAGTGTATTGAGCCGGTCCAATGCGTTGTAGGTCATACATAAATGATGAGGTCGGACGGCGCTGAGAGCCATAACGGTCCGGTTGAAGTGGCCACCGATATCAGCATCCCATGCTAATGACATCTCGGTGACAGTGTGCAGGTTACAGCTGTCCACGATGAATCTTTGATTGGGGCACGTTAGTAATGCGTCCGCCACCACCAGGGTCAGCCAAGTCACACATAAACCTTTTTTCAGACGGTTTGACATCTGTCCGACTGTTTCCTATTAATTTGGCTAGCAGTGCTGATGAAACATTGATGAGAATATGCTGCTGCCGCGTCTCTAGGAGGGAGGAGAAGGCGACGTTTCACTTGGCGAAATATGGCTGCCCTCTTCTGAATATGTTTTCTCGCCTCAGTCTCTATTTCTTTTCCCTGTCTATTTCGTGGTGATTCGAGTATGTCGGAGTGATACCGTGGCTGTCTTATATTTAAAAAATATATATTATGTGACTTACACAATCAGGAAATGCCGAAAAAGAACAAAAACTTTTTTTTTGATAATAGGCTTTAATTTAGTTCTATACGTTTAATACAATTAGTGCTAAAAATATAAAAATCTTACATAAAATATAAAAATAAATTCACACGAATTTAAGAAACTGTATAAATACATTTATCAGTAGCCTAAGCAAATAGCAACAGTCAGGGAAAGTCATCACACAATTTAACACTCTGCCACGTTAAAAAAAAAGACATCCTAAAACATTCTAAAGACAAGTTTCAGACACTATTGAGAGACAACGACATTTTTCAGAAAAAAATTGCCCCAACAGCTTACCCAATATTACATTTTACAATCTTTGTCATTTCCAGACTTTGGAGTGAGAATGAAAAGACAATTAGCCTATTAAAACCGCCCTCTTTAGCTTTCTGCTTTCCAAACCCTTTTCCCACATCGCGCGTCTGTGTTACTTAAATTCAATTTAAAACAAATAGATTTCACTTCATCACTTACAGTGAGAGGTCAAATGCTGAGCCAATAACCGAAATGTCACTGGAACTTAAAAACAAGCGCCTAACTCCGACGCAGGTGGTCCACGCCTCACAGGAGAAAATAATATAGCGGATTCCTTGAACCCTGAACCAGACTCTGAAGAAGTTAACTCTTTTGTTGGTTCCTTCCGGTGGGATATCTGTTTCTATAGAAGAATGTTTTTCAATTTTTAAATGAGCACCACGGCCGGGGTTCCCCAGCTGCCCATGAATGCATTTCTGCAAGATTCAATTATATTTTACAACCTTTTCAAAATTCAGGCTAATTAAGTAAGCCCTGTAGTTTAACTAAATGATGATTCATAACAAGTGTAACATTAATAAAATGGGTCACTGTAACAGAAAAAGTTGCCTAAACTCCAGGCTAAAATGTAAATTATAATGTAAATAAATTATATCCTTTATAAACTGTAACGCTGCTACTTTAACCATAGATATGAAAAATGACTTTGATTCCCTAAAAAGATCTAATTGTGTTATCAAAATAAGCCTATTGTCTTTTTCACCAGCTCAGAGCAAGCCCTGATAGCATTACATTAATTCACTTCCATATGGGCTAATCTGAATTTCTATGTAAGGTTTAATTCCACAACAAAGTCAATACAGTTAAATAATAAGTCAGAATAAATCAGCAAACATATGCATACCAAAAGTGACATCCATTTCTCAATGCTTTACTACGAATTCTATCTACCTGTTGATGCGCAAGGCTGGCGGAATCGTCCGAGTCCCCCTCAGCGCCTTGATGCCGCGCTGGGCTTGTACCTGTCATAGCAGTGCAGCTCGCGCCGCGTCTCCTGGCTCGCTCCAAACGTCCCCTATTGATCTCGCTGGTCCTACGCAGCCACAGACACAAATCGCATTCGACAGATGCCGTTCACCCGTGAATAACAAGTTCCATGGAAGCTGCATCTGGAGTTATTATCCTGTAAGCTAATATTGAATAAATAAGAATGGTCCCCCAAAGTATCGGCGTCCGTGGGCCTCCTTCTCAAGAGGTGGACTGTCTAGATGACCATTTACACAAAGATACTGCAGGGCTAATTGTTGGCTCTAAACACACTAGTGACAACTGTGAGGACCTTGGGTCGATGCTGGCTTATTTGAATCCTCGATGAATAATCAGATTGTTTGGAACATGTACGGTGTGGTTTTAATTTTAAAGTTACACATTTAACATTTTCTCCTTTCTACTTGCACATAGAATCAAAGACTGGGGCGACTTTGAATAATAATTCTTTTGTCTTAACGTGGGCTGATGCAAAAAGCACTGCAGTCATGTTATTTATCGTTTAAGTTTGAATGGCCTACTGTTGGGGAATTTTTAATTTTTAGATTTTCAAAGTTGATGTCGTCATTAAGTCCGATGGTTCATGTATGCATCAAAATAATCACTGAAATGTACGCCTGAGTGACATTCCTAGAGGTCTCTGCATAGTTTATTTGTCCCTATAGACTACCTGACATGTATGGTTACTCTCACAAACAGCCCGACCTGAATACGTCTCTAATGCACAACGTCATTATCGTATTACAACTAGCCGCAGAATGATGCTTTCTCTGTAGTCTCAGATAGCAATAGAGTAGGCTACCATCTCTCAGAACAATGAATAATGGAAGTGGAAACTTGAATTTTATTGGTGAACTTAAGACCCCCTTCCCTTTCCTCGAGGGGCAACATGAAACTCCGTGGCTCCTCGGCGCACTTGGTAATCACTGTCATATTTGATCGCTAACAACAATGGCATGGCACGTCCCTTTTAAACGGTGTTGTTTTTCTACTTGCATAATTTCCCGGTCACTTGACGCCTCTGTGGATGACAACAGGCAGAGAGGGGTGATGTCAAAAGCTGGCGTCCAGGCGATGTGTGCCACGACAGGTAGTATTTAGTGTCTGACTCATTCTAAGACCATGACATTATAACAAATAAAAGCGAGACAATGGCTGACACACATGTAAGCGACACATTAACCGCTGGTTGCAGGATCTCTTGTTGCCTTCTGTATCCAGCTTATCGGTCGATGGCGGGAATAAAGTTCGCACGAGATCCCAAGTGTGCTCGAATATGGCCACAGATATCTGCACTCGCAAGCTCTGACAAAATCCGAGAAGGTTAATTTGTTACCAGCAAATCCTCTTAAATTGCGTAGCAAGGCAAAGTGGAACTGCAGGGGTCCATTTGTTTTAACAGCTGTTGTAACAAAGAAGACATATTATGTTTAGCCTATAGTTTTTAGGTTTTTCAGGTTATTACAATGGAGGCATTTTCATTGAACCAAGTGCGTACCATCATATGACTGCATATTTCTGTATGACAAATACATTTTCATAAAACAAGCCGTTATTATATTAATTAGAACGAGGAGGCAGATTGTAAATGTCAGGGATAAAAGGACTGGATTTGGGGTTAGCAAAAAAAGAGGAAAACCAAATGAGCAGGCGGAAAATCCTCCAGGTATGGGCATCCAGGAGTGGGACATTTCCAGGTCCTTGAGCAGGACCAAGTGGTGGAAGGCTGCAAGTTGCTCGATTAGACCCCTGTGAAACTCACAAACTAACAACAATGACCGGACTGGACGCTTGAGACGAACAGCTTCGAGCACGGGTAATTATTTCATCAGCTTCGCTATCCTCATCCACCCGTACCAACCACAGCATGCTTAATTAAGTTTGACAGTGGAACAGCTGAGCTTTGCAGATATCCTCTCCAATGCCGACAGAATAATGGCCAGAGTGAATGGTAAGAAAACTTGGAACACCAAAATATTTTAGGAAACATTCACCAATTGTAGGACGTGTAAATAGGGCCTAGGCTATTTCGGCGATACATAATTTATTTACAAGAAAATGCGTGCTATACCGTTGCTGAGTAGTTGCCCTTATTTGTAGCCTATTGCAGATGTGTTGAATGCTATCAGATATGATACCTGATATTTGATTCTAAACGCCATCCCTTGAGGTAATTAGTGTGTCGCTTCATCATGCAATGATTTCTTTGTTCGAGGAAGTTACCTCTCCAGTCAGGCAGCGAGCAGACAGAGAGAAAGTGGAGAAGGCCATTTCGCACACGTGGCCGTAGGAGTCCCCCTGCGTTTTCCATTTAGAACACCATGTGTCAGGCTCTGGGGCGTGTGAGCGGTGCATTCATTATATTAATTCTGCATTACGTGGCGAATCCAAATACCTGGAAGAGTGATAATCGACTCCTCCAGCGATTAGAGGTAGCTTGTAGCGGAGCCTTCCTCACGCCATCCTAGTGCCACAGACCTGACCTTGCAGGAAATTGCCAGTAGGCGCGTCAAACAGCCGGAGAGAGAGAGAGAGAGCGGTTGCATTTTAGTGACTTAACGGCAGGGAAACTGTGTTTTTAGGAGTAAAAGACTATTGCCATCACTAGCTTATAGGGTAATGCTTTATTTTGCTATTCATGTGAAATATTCATGATTGGTGACACAAATGGTGACACTAATACATCAATATTCCAGCCTATATGTTAATTATAAATGCATTGAATACATTTTGTAAGTTTGTGAAATGTATTAGCCACAACGTTACCAAAATTACTGCAAAATATGATATATGTAACCAGAATTATATAGCATTATACACACTGTATAATAATATTAATTAATGTAAAAACCAAGAGCAAGACTCCTAGGTACTGTGACCACCATGTGACCTTGGGTTAAGGGTGGGTCATTTCCCTTCAGTCAGTATCAGACTTTTTTATTTACTACTTCAGTTGTAGCTTACCTTAAATAAATAGGTTAAAAAAGTAAATGGAGGTAAAAAAAAAAAAAAAACTAATGTTGGCAGGTGGATAGGCAAATATGACAGAGGGCATAGGCGCCTTTTAAAACCCAAAACATGTGCGATTTGCCAGTATAGGCCTTATGTGTGCTATGTTTGCATTGCCGTCTGTTTGTGCGGGACAGCAAGTGGGATGGTCTGATTTCCAGCTTGCTTGAGGTTGTACTTGGACCCAACCCACTTCCAACGATGTCGACTACCTGATCTGAAAGGCCGTGAAATGTTGACACGACTGCAACACTAACTAGAATTTGCCAGGCAGCGTTGGTGAGGTAAACTCACACGTCAACCTTCAGAGAGCAAAATATTACCCCTGATAATTCCCTCTAACTGAACAAGCCCACCTTATTCCAAGGTGCTCACTTACTCGGGCACAGACATGAATAAATACATACATACACCCCCCCACCCCACCCACACACACCCACCCACACACATACATACACACACTTACGCCCCTGCCCCCCCCCTCCCCACCACACACACACACACACACACACACACACACTTACTGAGTGAATTCGAATTATGCCCGGCACCGTGGGCAACCCACCCCCTTCCACCCACAAGCCCACCCGACATGTAGCTCGGCCGAGCAAAATCCCCGCTTAAAGGAACCGGAAGAAAGAGGACCTGCGGTTCCAGTCGCCCGGCTCCATTCAATGTCGAAGCTTCCAATGGCTTCATTAGAAGTAACGAGTTGACACAAGGTAAATCTAACATTGAGGCGCCATTCTCTCTGTGCGCGGAGATCCCTCATTAACTGTCGCTAACAAGCCGTGCAAATGCCCTGATTGGACAGCTCCAGTGTAACTCCGTGGACTTAGCAGGAGACTCACTTAATGAGACCACACAAAAAGAACAGGAGGTTCAGAACAAAAATCTTTACTTGCGAATAGTTTGAAACTTCCAGGATGAGAACTTTTTTTATAATTCAACCTTTTTTTCCAAAGGAAATGCTCTTAATTGTGGTACACAACAAAATTAAAATCTGTGGACAGGCTTGTCACACTGTATCAAACTGCAGTGATGTGACAGAACTGTTGTATGCAGAGCATGTATATAGACACAGTTACAATACTGTTGCGAAAAACTAAACTGTAAATGCATGGACATATAAATGCATTAATCTTTAGCCTTAGCAATGCCAAAAGCTGATCAAATGAGCATGATTATCACGCCATGGTTTAATCCGCATGCTGGATGTTTTCAACAAACTACTCACTGTTTCTTTTTGAAATTCTTGCCAGGCGACTCAGAAAAGTGAGCTCTGAATTTTCCCCCCGAAAAGATGTCCTGCGTTAAAGCGATGCCATGGTCTAGAGAAATGTGGGTACGGTTCAAAGCCGGTGCTAGGCAAAGAGAGGAAGAGAGGGGGAGGGAGATGTAGCGAGCCAGCAAGAGAGGCAGTTAAAAAAGAGGTTTTGCGCTTCGTCCCACTAACACAGTTGAAACCAAGCGAGCACATGAGATTCTACCCGAGTCTTTCGATAGTAATTTGCCCGAAAACTCTTGTTGAGTGACAAATAGATTGTATCCATCAACTGAGACTCGTAACGTTACCGTGTCATCCACACAGCTGTGAGTAAGTGATAGAAAAAAAACGTTTCCTTTTTATTATCTGTAACATATCTTATATTTGTATTAGTTGACACGTGACTACATGCGAACTCCTGCCAAACATATTTCACCATAATTTTCAAAAAATTGACAGTTTACCATTACGCCCATATGTATGTGTGGATATGGTTAAGACCGAGGGTATCGCATTGTCGGACAGAAAGAAACTTACAGGATCCGGGAAGAATTTCCAGCTTCGGACGGAACAAAAGCAGGGTCGTGCAGATATCCAGGGTCACGGGGTGTCATTGTTCCTTGGAAGTGTAAGGACTTCAGGTTTTGTCCATCCGTGCGATGTCCAAAAAGAGGAAAGGGCACATAGGCATGGATGTGGACTCAAAGTAAGATATTTAAAAAAGTAAATAAATAAAAATATTCAATACTAAGAGATGATAAACCAGGTGGTATATTGTATTATAAATGAGATTTTTAGAAATCCACAACTTACCTCAAGGAACTTTGCCAACCACTGCCTAGAATAAATACACTGCCTCCTCCGGATCAAACGCGTTCTTGGTTCCAGTAGAATTCCTACTATCTACGGCTCAAAGATGACACTGCTAGAATAAAAAAATGTCAACAAACACAAGGACAGACAATGGACACCTAGTGATGTGCATACCCAACAGACCGTCCACTTAAAATTTCCCAAAATAATTTAAGCCCCTTAGCCGACTGCACACCGGTGTCTGCTAGGACTTGGCAGGCAGACATGTAGTGAAAACAGTCTCCGAGCGTGGTCAGCGAGCGAAGTGTGAGATGCGTAGCTTACCTTTTTTCACACCAGCCACTCTTAATTTAGCCTCCATCTTGTCCTGTGACGCAACACTTTTGTTTATTTTACTTTAAATGCGGATTAAAAGTGGGCAATATAATGAAAGCCGTTGCAGCAAAGTGGCAAGGTGTAGGCTACGCTTCCAAAGCCCCTCAAAAAATCAATGCAACGCGTGAAACGTCACCAGCAACGGGTATTCGCTATGATGTCAGGCGAGCATCAGCCTTTAACCGCGGTCAACATTATAATGTCGGCGACTTTGCAGTAAGTAAACAAAGAGCGAGCTAATAGTTTGTCGGCTTTCAGTAGGCTGTCTCCTGCTGGTTATCGCTAAGTGAAGAGAATTAACAGCGCCCGGATAAACAGACAATTAGGCCAGGTGAATAAACTTGTTTGGTGGTGTTAATTACACGCTTAACGTAAACAAAAGCTATGGTAAAAGAATGTGAATTGCCAGTGTCTTTGCAAACCAATTCAGAGTTTACACTTCATCCAAACAGCTAATTTCCGAGCTGCCTTTAAGGCTTTGTCCATAATGGACCATAATCTATTCTGCATGTAAACCCCTCGACTAAGTGCCATGATAATCGTGGAGCACACCTGGAGATTCAGGCCCTGAAGTATTTAGATAGTTGTCCAGCTCCTCTCAACAATATTGGCAGAGGGAGAGAGAGAGAGAGGAGAGGGGGGGGGGGGGGGTTACACCAGGACCACGGCCAGCCTTGAAATACCGCGGGTTATTTTCAGTCCAACAAGCTTTCCAACAAGACCAATTCAAGTGCCACTTGGAATTACTTCAACAGAGTTTCGTATGACAGGAGAGCAAACAGGTTTGATCCTGGAGACACAACCTGCCCCAGCGATTCCAGCAAGATCAACCTCCTCTCTGTCTGCCCATGTCATATACACACGCAGGCACGCCAGCGCGCGCACCGAGGCGCGGGTACACGCAAATCTGCAAATTAATATAATTACTATCTTTGATAAACAGAACGTACTAATTTCACTGGGGAATCAGCATAACGACTGACACAAACAAATGTTAAGGGTCTTGCCTTGCCACCGAGAAAGACAAAGACCAGTGCGAATGGTGTGTGGAATGGATTTCTTTTTTTGAAGAGGAAGAAAAGTTTTGAATTCCTCAATGATTTTGTAGAAAGGCAGCTTAGGATAATTATGTCAGCTTTGCCGCGAACAGATTAGCCGTAGTCTAGATGCTGCGTTTTGCTACACCCAATACATGCCCCCACAATGTTCGCATTGTTCTTACAAGAGTGAACGCGCACAATTTTAACACCGACTAAGCCCTGTCTAAATAGCATATAAGGCAGTTTAGACGTTTTGTGTGAAATCATGAAAACCATACCGCCACGACCTCTGACACAGCCTTCTAGCCAAACCTCGTGATGGATGAGTACACACACCCATCCCATCCAGTAGGTGAAATTAAGAAAATAGGCCTACACAAACATTTACATGCAATCAGATATTGTATAATTGCTTGATTTAATGTGGGACTTGACAAAATCGCCGTGCCCTTTAAATCTAAAAAAAGCGAAATAATATAAAACATTGGTCACTAGACGTCCTAAGCCAGGCTGCTTCAATGTTAAGTGCGGAGCTGCCTGTGACTGTGCTGTGTGGGTCAGTCCTGGAAGTCTGCTCGCAAGCCTCACAGCAGAGGGACCTGACGGCTACAGAGGCGCTTGCTATGACAGCATGTCAGTCGAGCTGGTGTCCGGTTGGACTATTTTTCTGGTCACAAAAATATGACCAATGCGAGTAAACGCAAATGAAAATGAAAAACAACAACAACAACAACAACAACAACAACAAAAATGTAAGTACAACACAGTATCGCCCAAATAAAAATATATATATTTTTTCCGTTTGGCCTGACAGTCGGAAGAGGCTTTGACTGCCATCTGATAGAGCACAATCTATGAATATGCCATCAGCCGTGTCTGCCTAATCGTCCCAGTAGCCGCCCCGGACAACATTAGAAAATGCTGTCCAATAGAAGGGGGTAGTAAGCATGTGCGATCTCACCCCCAGCTATAGCGCTTTTATTTAAAAAGTGGATTCCCATCTTCATATACCTGTCACCCCGGACCCCCCCCTTTCCTCCCTCCCTCGCCTTCCTTCCGCCTCTCTCAGCCACATATCTTCTTTAGCCTTAACGAGCCTCGTTAAGATCGCAATAATATTCCACCCACTAATTGCCCATTCCATTCAACAAATAGGCGAGCCTCGGCTTCGACTTCATGAGCCCGTAGTGGTGGGAGGGTGGCGAGGAGATTGGAACGCCTGATAACCCCCCGTGCGTGCAGCAGAAGTGGTGAAAGCCTCTACGTACTGGCTAATGATTGGCACGCTTGACAGTGATTGGCAGGGCTGCCATGACAACCTCACAACGACACCAAGAAGACCAATAGAAAAGCGAAACAAAATATTTCAATGCTACACTCACGGTGGATTTAGGGGGAGATATTATGAGGCTGGTGTCATTAGGCAATAGCTATTGAATCATTCAATCTTTACTCTGCGTTTCTTTTTTCCTTGATAATTTTCTTTCTCTCTCAGGTCATTTCCATGGTGTTCAGATCCCCTTTAGAGCTTTATCCCTCCCATTTCTTCCTGCCAAACTTCGCTGATCGCCCTCTGCTCTTGGCGAGCAGTGCGCCCAGCACCAGGTCTCCCGAAGACTTGTCAATGTTTCAGCTACCGACCCTCAACTTCTCGCCGGAGCAAGTGGCGAGCGTCTGCGAGACGCTAGAGGAAACCGGAGACATCGAGAGGCTGGGACGCTTCCTGTGGTCTCTGCCCGTGGCACCGGGAGCCTGCGAGGCTATCAACAAGCATGAATCCATCCTGCGCGCTCGTGCCGTGGTTGCCTTCCACACGGGGAATTTCCGCGACCTCTATCACATCTTGGAGAACCACAAGTTTACCAAGGACTCCCACGGCAAACTTCAGGCCATGTGGCTGGAGGCGCACTACCAGGAGGCCGAGAAACTGCGAGGTCGTCCCCTAGGACCGGTTGATAAGTATCGGGTGCGGAAGAAGTTCCCACTCCCCCGGACCATCTGGGACGGAGAGCAGAAGACGCACTGTTTCAAAGAGCGGACACGAAGTCTGTTAAGGGAGTGGTACCTACAGGACCCCTACCCAAACCCCAGCAAGAAAAGGGAACTGGCGCAAGCCACCGGACTGACACCAACACAGGTCGGGAATTGGTTTAAAAACCGGAGACAAAGAGACAGAGCAGCCGCAGCCAAAAACAGGTCAGTTTCTTTTTCTTTGCGAAAACATGTAGTTTCTATTAATTATGGTGTTTAAAATATCAATATGCTAGATGTGGTTCTGAAAAACAAGAGACGGAAGTGTAGCCAGATATGGACGAGGGGGGAGAGCTGAGGGTTCAGGCTGGCGACATTTTTGTTTTTATCTGGAGTGAGAGACAAAATAGTAGCCGCTCAACAACATAGGGCATGTTGTCCTGGCAAACGGGCATTTATAAGAAATATATGACTAAAATCGGCAGTTTCATAACTAGTACTTTTTTTTTTTAGAAAGATTTCGAAATTATGCCCTCTGTTAGGTCTTCAACAGAAGTTACAATGCAAAGCTCTGTCAACGGCCACGTTGTAGATTCACCCGCCATAGACTTTTTGAATCCGGGCTAATACATTATGTACAGATTAATTTTAGGCATATAGCATAGTAGCCAGTTGACAAAATTATAAACACTCGAAATTTGGGATGCATTCTGAGGCTGTTTATCCCCGTGGTCCTATTCCACAAGTGAAAGTGTTTTTGTTAGAAACCCTGCCAGCGCTTGTATGCATTTAAAGCAATTTCACCACCTTCAAAAACCTCCTCAAAACAACAGCCAACTCTAACTTCACTGCTAACTTAACAATAATTACGAAATAATTCAAACCATATATGGTAAAACCGTGGCAGACCTTTTATGAATACTTATATAAATGTATTTCTCAAACCTTTCACATCCAGCACAACTATATTTTTGCGTTGCTAGTAAACAGTACCCTATTTATAAGCCCCTCAGTTGTGGCATTTGCAGATAGTTTATTTACATTTTAACTTCTGCTGCTTTCTCATTTGCAAATGACAAACAAGACACATTTCAGTGAACATGCCTTCTAATAATGTATTCAGCAGTATCAGAAAAATAATAACTTTATATATTTAAATGTTCATGTTTATAGATACTACAGAATGGTTGGGCTTGATTTACAATTTAGAATTTGTGAAGTATGTCTCATTCACCTGCTCAACAGACTTAAATTTGTATGTTTATTATATCTACAACTAGAACAGTCAGAAATAGTCCATTATTCAACATTTACAATTATATGGATGTCTATATTCATACTTTGAATTTAGATACAATACTACACGACAAATGATCCACTGGCTAAAAACTATGATTTATGGAATGTGATAAGAAAAATGTGGTCGAGTCCACTATGAAAGACTAACAATCACATTCTTCTGGCAGTCGACTTAATCTTTCCCTTGGACTGCAGATTATGTTACAAGCCATGCCCCAGAATATTAAAACAATGCCACTCGCATCAAGAAAGAATGCAGCAGTGCCCGCACACTGCATGGAATATTTCGCCTTTTGTTCTGGCCGCAATTGGAAAACTAAACTGATGTACTGACGATTAAGGACAAGTTTTGTGCTAGCTGCTTTCTGTTCCCTTATAATTCACATTGGCTAAGAGCAGCTGTCTGCGTTCGTCTAATACCATGGTGAATGAGCGATAAGCCAGTAGCTTGCATCAATGCGTTCCCTATTCAAATTAGCGACGGGAGAGGCCTCTGTTAAACGGAGGGATAGCCCTTACAACTGGTCTAATTGCGATGCTATTTTCTCGCTTTCTTTGCTCCAGGCTCCAACACCAAGCAATAGGACAGAACGGTATGCGGTCCCTTTCAGAGTCCGGCTGCACTCCACACAGCTCGGCGGAGTCGCCATCCACTGCGGCCAGTCCAACCACCAGCGTGTCCAGTATGACAGAACGAGTCGACACTGGCACGTCCATTCTCTCAGTAACATCCAGTGACTCCGAGTGCGATGTATGATACAAAAAGAGAATTACTTACAGGGAACATGGACCTGAATACAAAACAAACTATGAAATATCGGGGAAGATAAAAAAAGGACCAACTGGTATAATTATTAAAGTAAAATAAAAAAGCACGTCTTTTTTTCCAAGCGCTTTCTATGGACCCACGACTCCTCTTACCCCTCTCACTACTTGCATGATATGTATATCTTTTTTTATTCGGGGAACAGAAAAATAAATCCCGAGAAAACATTTTTACAAGGATCATCGAGAAGAGGGAATTACCAGAATCCGGTGTTTGCCGCCTTTTCATTTTAACTTCTGTGCTTCTTTATCCGTTATTGTCCAAATGGTAACGCGCAAACAAGATGCAATCTTTTTTTTGTTTTTGTATTCCTTTTTATGTTCATCAGACAATCATTTGAGTCCTAAGCACCTTTTTACTACACGACACTGTCACTGCCTGTGTGGGTACTGGTTAACATGTGGAACTAAATCGTTATGACTGTATCAGATTTTTATTTTTATTTCAAGATTTTATATTGAATTATGTATATCTTAAATAATGTGATCTTTCTCCCAGTCTGTAATATAATATGTGTAGAAACATGCCTGTATATAATAATGCTCTACCGTTGCCATTTCTCTTTTCGCCCTCTCACTTTCTTGACTTGGTGTACCTTACATGAGATATTTGTCAAAGCGTAAGACTAAGTGCTCTAGGCGTTCTGTTTGTTTGTTTTTATATTTTATAAAAAAAAGCTAGCTGAACATGTATTATCAGTCAATTTTATGCAAGGCAAAAAGATAATATAAAAAATTGGAATTTTCATTCAACAGCCTATAAGTCTTAGCCTGTTTCCCCGTGCTTCGCTCAAAGCGCTTATTATTAAATGTTTATTTCTTGCGTGTTTATGTTAATGTATACATTTCTAAAAAAAAACAAAAAAACAAATACAGTATTCCATTTGTTACACAGGCTGTAGTTAAGTCTTTCTTTGCGAATAGACATTTTCATCTGGACAATTCTCCAGCCTACAAAAGGTTGCGGAATTCCGACTGATGAGTGGTTGTTGACATGCTGGATTGCTTGTGCAAGTGCTTTCTCTCTACATTGTCTCAAGAAAGCCTTGCTTGTAAATGGCATTATGCAGGAATGAAAAATGTCCAGACGTGTATTAAAACCGAAGTCCCAGTCAGTGTGGCGCACCACTGGACCTAGCTTTCGCTAATGGTTATAAGTGAATGCAGAAATTAAGTAAACGCGCCATTAAATGGGCTAATCGTCTGCGGCTCCTCCCCTGGCCCGATATACTATTGTGGGCCAGTGAAAGAGCTTTTCTCCAGCAAGCAAAGAAAGCTTTCCCCAGGCCTTCCGCCCCACAGAAAGCTACATTCGCAAAACAACTTTCACACTAGCAGCGCGTAAAAAAAGACATTTCCCCCCTTTTTAGACAACCCCTCGAGTTTTAAAGCTCCTTACAGCAAACTGCCCGCCAGCACCGAATCCGGTAGGAATCTCGTTTATATAATTGAATACCTGCAAAACTGAGGGATTTGACAATACAAGAACTCATGCAAGGCACTGTTATAAAGCACAGGTAATTAGAAATAACCATTACATTCCTTATTCAGCTACAGGAAACAAACTGTGCTCTGCGAAGCCGCCCTGTTGCGGAGGTCTCAAATAGTCGGCAATAATGTTTTAACTTCTGTTCTAGCTTATAGGTGCACTTAAGTCAACCAGCAAAAGTGAGCATTAATGGAATAGCAGAGACACACAGCCTGATGTCACGGGGTGAAAGTGAACAACTGCCTGACTAAGCCTTTCCGAACTATCAGGTGCAGTCCTTGAAAAACAGGCGACCTTGTGCACACATGGGGCAAAGTAAAAGACATATCAACTATTTCTGGATATATCAAGTCCTTGCCCAAACAGACCTATTGTTTGTTTTTGTTGTTGTTGTGGTGTGTGTGTGTTTGATGTGGTGTGATGGGGTGGGGGAATTGATGTGTATTATGGTCATCGTCAAATTCTGCAACACCCCGTTAGCAGAATACTTTCCTTCCTGACTTTTACTTTGGTAATCTTGTTCACACAGACACACATTTGATCCAATATGCTTTTAACCTAGCTGTTGACAACAGGATTGAGCTATATAAAAAAAAAACTAATCGATTGCCAAAATGGCACCTGTCGCACACAAAGAGAAGGAACGAAGAAAAAAATCAGATAGGAGTGCAATTATCAGTAGCTGATGGTGACTGGAGTAAATCTGCATTTAAGCCCTTCTCACCTTTTAAGTCCATCTGCTGAGAGAAGATAGGGGCCTATCACCCACCCTGGGCCCCTGGCCCGCCGCCGCGCCCGGCCTGATCCTTATCTCCGCCACCCCTCTTACTTCATATTAGTGTATTGGCCGCGACAAGTCCCCGTTATGATTAAGATTAAATTAGTCCTAAATTGGAGAGCAGTTTTTTGCCCTCTCTCCCCGTCTCCTTCACTCTATCAATAAATGTACGGGCACTTGGAGGTTTAGCCTAAACAGATGGAGGCAAAATGGCACGTCATATCACCAACCTAAAATCTCCAGAAAATGACTTGTTTAACACTTACTTTAATTAAGCCCACACTTTAGGCCTATACATCACTGGCTATACTGTAGTCTTTGCGTTATTAATGGACTCTCTTAATGCTGTTATGAATTAGTTATGTTCAGTTTAAAGTATAAAGTATAGTTAAAATGATAGAGAGCCATATTTAAATTGAAAACGCATATATACTTCGCTCCATGACATGCGAATGCGCTTTTTTTTTACATTACGTTTTTTCAGTAATTCAAGGTCAATTGTTCAATAAGCATCTCTCAGCCGTCTCATAGATAACAACAGTGCATTACAAACAATAACAAACAGCAATAAATTACCAATATTTGAACAGTAACACAATAAAACAGCAATGACAAGTCACTGACCACTCTGTTAGTCTGACGTCTTTGAAAACTAAGGATTAAGGCGTTTTAAGAGATTGTTTAAATGCCCCTCGCCAATGGACTCCAGCAACCACCAACATTTCGAAACAACAGCGTTACAACAACTTAACTATTATATTATAAACAACCTGAAATTAGCGTTTAAATACAAAATTCAGGAATTATTCTTTAATGTTGTCAGACCCAACCAATAAATACGTGAACAGTAGTTATGAGCGGTTTTGTAGGCAATCCATATTTGTGTAAAGACACCTTAGGAAATAAAGTCTTTGGTGTTTTTTTTCCTTTTTGGATGACACAGCTGATGTGAAAAGACCAAGAGAAAGAGAGAGGCGCAGAAAGAGTCAGATATATGGGTCCAATTATAATCGTTTGTTGCTGCCAAGTAGTTGGTTATAGCAGAAGCCAAAGCTAATTGCCGTGGCGGCGTTTGATGGATTAGGTCAGCGCTGAATTATCTAGTAGGCATACTATCAATGAGAGTGATGTGTGCCCGGTGCGTTCACGCCGTTATACTCTCGCATCCACCTCACACAATGGAAGTTGGGTGAAAGCTATCGCGGTGAGCGATACTCATACGTGAATGCGCCCGGAATGAAAACCAGAATGTGAGACAAGTGCAACGACAATGAAAAGTGACATCTTTTTTAGCCCTCCAATCTGCACATGTGTTGTTCACGGTGCGTGTGTCAAAAACTGCAGAATGGACTATTTGTCCTATTCCCATAACCTTTTCCGCACAGAGGCTAGCCGGCATTATTGGGCTACAGACTGTGGCGAGAAAGGCCCAGGCTGGCCTGTTTTTTCTCAGATTTCATCGGTTAACTGAACACAACTTTTCTATTCGTGTGTATTCATGCAGCCCTCAAAGAACGCCAGCTCCCTTTGACCCGGATTCAGCGCATGCAGCACAGACCAAGCCTGCTAGAACAGCGGTTACTGGCAGGTCCGGGCCGCTTTCTTTCTGCCCCACTCCCCATTTTCTCTCGCAAAGGCCCACAAACCAGTAAATTGGCGCACATTATACACCAGCCAGTCCATTTCTGTATTGAAGAAGTAAAATATTCAATACCAAATCTTCAAAGTGTTAAACCACTGAAAGTTATTTAACACGTGCGTCGTCCACTGCTTATTATTATTATTATATTTTTGATAATTAGCAATATCAAACATTAGTTTGGCTTATCAACTCGAGGTTTTGTGTGATGTCGTCTTGAGGAGATTATTTAAATACATAAGCACAAAAACAAGAACAACTTAACGAGGGAGAAAAAACACTATCAAACATGTCACTCAAAGAAAACATTGCATTTCTGTAACCATTGCTATTGGAGTGTATGTGTTTTAAAGAGAGTGACTCTAAAGACAGGGCATTTCGTAATAAAAAGGGGACTTTCCAAAACGCATAGAGACACATTAAAAAGAAGAAAACCAAAGAGGAAGAAGAACATGAATTCAACCCATCACAGACTCTGACTTCTGACTCGGTCAAGATGGCGAGGCCTGGGATAAAGGTGTCCTCACTCAGAATACTACAGGGGTTTAAAACTGTAATTCTATTAAATAGTAATTGAGGGGTCGCAAGGGGCTATGATACAGGCTCAGCGGTATGAAAGCCGGCCGTTTGAACTTTCAGTTGGAGTCATGGGCAGATGGGATCATAGCCTTTCTGGGATGCTTACCGTTTAAAAACTGCTCGGCACAAGGGGGGGAATACTCTAATGCAGATTAGTACCATTCCAGCCCCCCTCTCCACACAGCCATGAAATACCCCTCCGCCCTTTTTTTAACATAACATGAAAGCAAACCAAACTTGCTTGCTGCATCTAAAACACACCTCCGTGGCACAGATTACCCATAGACACACACACACTGCTCTGATCTCGCGCCTGCTGCACACTGGGCAGACAGAGCGAGAGCAGCTTAAAACGCCGCGAGCACCTGTGTTTTCAACAGCTATTCTCATGCCATCTTAATAGCATTATACTAATGTATACACAGATAGACCCACATCAGCATAAACCACACACACCCACACATGCACACACAGAGATTGATAAAATATTTTGGAATGTGTCCCATGTCCAGATTTTGTTATGTCAACTGCCTTTTTTATGATCCGTGTAATAGGCCTACCACTGTTTATGTCTCTACCCCCCCCCCCCCCCCAATTATTAGCCTAAATATGACGGTAAACAATGTTAAAGGGTCTTAAAGGGTCGTGTAATTGTGTATTATTTCTGATATTGGTGAATTTGACTTACTCACATGTATATGGGCTACATGCATCCTCAAAAAGACACACTAACCACAGAACGTGCCCCCATATTGCAAATCGGCGTTTTTTTTAATAAGAACAGAGGACATATGGTATTATAGAAGAATGCGTCCAATGTCGCCTTTTCAGTAAAACAAACGAAAACATGGTGCGCCAGTTATTTTGACTGCAAGTCAATACCACGTAACATCAACATTACCAAAATAGCAAATTACAGTAACCGTACAAATTTCAGAATTTCTAATTTTGCTATATTAAATAATAACGTGATGCAAAAAGCACTTGCGTCTGGTTCAGGGAAAACAACTATCCCCCAAATGTCCTGTTTGTAACAGAAAGGTGTAGAAAAAACGGCACACATAGCTTGAGCAGGACTGACATTAATTTCCAGTTAGTATTATACTAATTACTATGGGGTACTATAACCAAAGCCTACATAACACATTAAGTCATTGTGTAAAATAATTTAAATAACCCCGTTACATTTAACTCTTTTCTGAGACAGGGCTGTGTGCATGTTGTGCCGAAAGACAATGACATAGAGCAGTGTGTGTGTGAGTACGCGCGCGCCAGTGTGTGTGTGTGTGTGTGTGTGTGAGAGAGAGAGAGAGAGAGAGAGAGAAAGAGAAGGTGGAGGGGGGTTGGCGAGTGTGCCCATGTGAACGTTTTGTAAGTTAGGTTGAGATTTCGTCTTATGTCACCTCCACCAAACACCGTACCACTCAGGTTGAACTGTGCTCTGCCCCTGCTCTCCGCCTCCCTGGCCATTCTTCACCGCCTCGGCCCTCTCAATTAGCGCCGCTGCCTCTGGAGCCCCACTGCGAGAGAGGGCTCGCCCCCAGCCGCCAGTAGCCCTCGCCGCTTCCCAAGGCTACCCAGCAATCATGAAACCATTTACAAATTGACGCATTCTGTAAATAATCTTTGACATCCAAACAAAGACAACACTGGTCAATAGTTTATTAGCAAGAAACCATTTAGACAGATGTCATGTTAGCTGCTATTTGGCGTTTCGCAAGGACCCATCTCGTATGAATTGGCGATTGTTTTAGACTGAGTCCGTGAACGTTCGGTTCCTATTGTTAGGTCCAGGAAGGTTTTCAAGCCAAAGCGAGTCCCCTTTTTTCAGGCGCACTGAATACGTTGGGTACAGACAGGGCCACACACCCAAAAGCGCTCAGCCGAGGACCAATTTTGAGCGACAGATTGCCCTTTCAGCTGAAGGCAATAATCACATTTTACCCTCTCGTTTTACCTTCGGGAGATGACACCAAATTCCAACTGGTTCTTTAGAACTGGTTCAGGCTACCAGTGGAAATTGACTGGATTAATTTAAAAAATCTTTTCATTTTAAGTTATACAGGACAATTGCATAACTGTTTGAGTCCATATAAAAACTGAAATTTCGACAGCAATATAGCCTATGAAAAATAGACTAGTAATTCTATAAATAAATAATAATTCTAAAATGTTTAACTAATAGGCGCAATATGGGCCTAAATAGCGACAATTTATGCCATATAAAATATCATATAATATCAAGATGTTACTTACATTAGCCTAATCAAGAACAAGAGAAATGTTACATCATTTTGCAATATACACAAACCTTTTAAACGACGCTTAGCAGGTATTTTAATAAATCTATTTGAACCGCACGTTATTAAAAGAATAAGATCGACACCAAAGCACGGTTGGTCTTAAATTGGATGGACACATATTCTATGCAAATATAGGACACTACAGACTGACTTCTTACATAAGAACACACTGGCCTACTGAGCAGATTATAAAACGTATCCACATTTTTATTTCCCTACATGTGCATGATTCATTTGGCAAGTAACACTGTCCGTTTAAATGTTGTGCTACATATAAAAATATAAATAAAAGTACATATATTAATACACATTGAAAACAAATTAACTTTTGAAACGACGCTTGTATATATAAGGGTAGGCTACTTGCTGCAGGCTGCAAGACAGAGCTACGTGTAACAAAGTTTTTTTTTTCTTTGCTCATTTTTGTCTACTTGATTTTTGTTATTCAATTAATTCCGTTCTATGACACATCAAGAAGTTCTAAAAAATAAGGAATGTAGTGTATCTAAACGTTGAGCGGTAAACACATTGTACCACTCCAAAAAGGGCTCACTGGGTTGACTCTTAACAAAAGATGGCACATCGACTTTGGCCTGGTTGCCCTTATCAATTTAACCTCCGTTTAGAGCAGTGGAATGGATTACCCATGGAACGGAGCCTATACCCGCAAACAACCCCTGACAGCGTCGGTTCTCTACAAACGCTATCACACCATTTGCTGAGACGGGTGCCTTGTAGGTCAACCACAGCTGACTTCTACCGCCATCTTGTGGATAAGACCATATACACGGGGAAGTTCTGCCACAACAAGTAAGTCGACCGCAGCCTCAATATCGATCCAGCCGTTGCTCTACCCTGGAAAGCCCGACGGATCTGGCTTTAATTATTAATTATTAATAAAAATCAGCAAAAGTATCATAGGCATTTTAGAGGAATCTTTCACCTCGCCACCCAAACCAAACCTTTGGCTGCCATTACGTCATACTTGGCTCTCCCTTCACTTCAGCAAGTGATTCACGTTTTTGTATGCGTTGAAATGGCGTACCTTTTGCCCTGGCCTGACATGGCAGTGCCCTGTGCGCCCTTATAAATACTCCCTACCAGGGGACTGCCGGCGAACAAGCACACGCCATAAATGTTTTATCTCAGTGAAGTCAAATGATGTTGGAGCACTGAACTGGTTTTCCATTTGTGCAAGATCGAGGGGTAAGACGACACGAAATGTAATGGAATCCCAGCTCCCTAGTTAATTTTTCACCAGTGATACCCAGACTTTTTGAGCTTTCGATGTGAAAATCTAATGGGCGTCGCTGGAGCGCGGCCTTTCAGAGTTAAAGCCGAGGGTAAGAGCCTGTTCTGCACGCGGGCTCGCTCTAAATGGACAGTAAAACACGCTCGAGGCTACAGGACAACCATTACTTTGGAGTCCCGATAGAGCATCTGGCATCAGCCATGCCACAGGCGGTACCAACCCGCGTATTTCCACTTATTGCTCATCTTTCAAAACACTTTTGACCCTCTTTTAGTTTAAAAAGCACGACAGAAATAGATACCTGACATAAGGTCTTACACCCCAAACAACTATAATGTTGAATGGCCAGGCCAGACATAGACTGACAACTGCCCTTACCACCCGCCATCAGTGCTAATTGATTTGTTAGCATAAATAATAGCCATTCTGTGTTTCAAGCACATTTCTGATAGTCCATGCCAATTCAGCGGAAGTTATTTTGAGCACATCTGAGATTGAATGGAATGGTAGGACTTAACAAAATGGCCACACGCCTGTGCCTTCTACTCCTGGTTAATTTAGGTCGTGGACAACAGCAATTAAGCACACCAATAGATAACATACCTTAATTCAATGAACCCAAGCATTCAGGAAGTCCTGCCCCCCATTCATTTCAATGGAAAATGGTAGACTAGTGAATTCAGCCAAAATTGAACGTATTTTCCAAGTATCAAAATGAAGTTTCACTGGGCTAATGTCTGCCCCCATTTTACCTAGCCAATTAAGTGTCACGTTACTTGAGGTAGAGCAGAAAGCTATATCGAGGAAGGGCATTGGATGTTCAAAAATGGACGGTGATGTAGTTCTGGCACACCCTTCTGCATGAGCTGGCAGTAGAGCACCCACCCATCAGCATGAGGAAAACGGGGGCGGAAATGATGCAATTTCTGAAAAATGGCGACAAGGAAGTGCCTTGCTAATCAGCTGAAGCTAACAAGCCATCCTGGCCCCCTGAACCCAAACACAAACCTGCCCTCAACACCTGACTTTCACAAAGGACACCCAAGTTTTGTGGATGGGGAGTTGACCTACATGTTGAAGTAAGTAGCCTACAGTATGTGTCTTGATTCACCTCTACCTATAATTTGTCTGTTTTCTAAGGCTCCATGCACACTTACAGTGTGCTGACCTCGTACCCTACATTTGACCTTGTTACCAAAACACCACCACCACCACACCACACCACCACTTGCACCACCAACAGGGAGGGTGATCACTAACCTACTAGACCATGCACCTCACACACTTAAAATGGACACAAAGCCTAGGATTTTTAGAAATAATTCTCTTTTCGGGCTGGACCACACTGCTTCGACTGCTACTTGATACTACTTGCAATCACGCCCACGATTCTGGAGTCTTCAATCTTAAAAAGGCAAAACATCCAGCTGAATTCATTGCCGTTGTGCATGTATATTTCATGATGGCTCGGCAACACGCATAACTTGGGCTGAGTCACTGAGTTTTTAAGCTGGTTCTGTTAAAATGCGCTCACTTACCTCTCCCTACGGCACTATGGTCATGTATTTTTAAATCCATGCTGTGCTCGAGTGGCCTTTGCTCACAGCACACAGTCACAGAGCCATCAGTTGAAGTCTGGGGGATCAGGCACAGCGTCGTGAGGACTCTGAGAGTTTGTTTGGTAATACCCCAACAATGAGATGACTCTTGACCGCGTACCCAGGTCAGGAGTAGATCACTGCAGAGACGATGGACTGATGGAAATCTGGAAGCCTGTTCTATCTGGAATATGAGAGCCTGTTTTTCACCACAGACACATGGCATCGCTACACGACTAGGAAAAAATTATATTCATAAAAACTCAATTAGCACTGAATATGAAGTCATGATGGCACATTTGATTTCACTACACTATGGTCTGTTGTCAACAGGCCAACCAAAGAGCACCTCGTTGCTCTAAACATGTTGTCTTCTGCTTCCACCTACTGGACACAACATGTACTGCTTGTATGAAAGCTGACGCATTCAAGAGTTCAAGGCGAGGTGAGTGGTGTAGCGTAGGCTACTTCAGAAAATTGGTTGGTTGAGTGGTGGAATAATAATATCGGTAATCATTAATCAATTGGTTGTCAACTTCAAACCTCGAAATGTTTTTGAAAATCTATTAATCGTTTTGACTGATTTAAAAAAACATGTCTCAGATGGAAATAACATTTAAAATGGGAATTTCTCCTAAATATTGTTTTTTCACTCTTCAGTCTAAACAGTGTAATGCATGTCTATTTGTGTTGTGGGCAAACCTAAACATCTGAAAACACGAGGGCCTTTGTGAAACCATTAGTGATATTTTCCTGACACATATCAAACAGCTTTTCATTGACAGACAAATTGGCAATTTTGCTGCTCTGACAGTATGACTAAACTGTGATGGAAATTTCTTGTGTGTATACTGACATAAATGTTTCTGTGTACACATAGGCCTACTAATATCACACACCCATTGGTCATTTTGATTTATTTTGTCATATGTCTTTTCTTTGTATCCTGAGAAATGTATGTTTGTATTTATATTCAAGTTTAAGCTATGGGACTATATATAATAGTTATAATAGTTAAGCATTTTAGGTCTCATAGGAGTATTTTAGGAAGTGGATCTTAAATCATATTAAAGTGGATTTGGCTGCAGAATGGCTGTGGTCTTGTTTCAGCTCAAGTATGACCTGCAGATAGGTTACTATATTTTTTCGTTTCAGCCCATTCTTATTATTTCTCTCATTTCACCCAAAGCTCCCTGGGAAAAATAGTTTACATCTAATTTCAGATTTTGGTCTTCTATGGCTGCTCACGTTTCACCATTTCTTAATTTGGTCAGTCATTAGGCTACTCTACCGGTTCTTCAAGTTCTTAATACTTAAGAGCTTTGTTTTTTTCTCTCAGGGAAGGTTCCTCCTACCAACACTGTACGTACAGTATGGGATTTTAACAAATGTGTCTGACGTGAGAGTGTGAGATGGCAAAAGTCTGAATGAGTTTGCAAATAGAGATATAAGGGCGAATTCTTATTCTAGGTGTCTTCACACAATCTTACTGGTCTACTCCTGTAACAACCACATGCTACAATTTAAGTCTAAGGCAAAAAAAGTGTTGAAATACTCATCCTTTGTCCTACAGGTGTTGATGTGTTAGTCTTGTGATTACATGGCAATTCCAGGGTTGGACGTTTGTGAAAGCTTTATTAACAAGTGGCTAATGCAGTGGCTAATGGGCAGTTGCCCAAATGGATTAACTGCAAATAGCCCATTACTTGTGTTTGCTCAAGAGGACATCCAGGATTTGCATCTAGAAAGTTTGAAGGGCTTACTTTTGCAACGTGTAATTTGGAAATTATCATTTGGTTACACTTTATTTTACTGTCCCTCTTAAAGTGTATCTACATAATGAAGCAGTGTAGACAGAGAGTGTAACAAAGTGCGCAATGACATGACACACTTTGTAATAGCACTATGCCTTAGGGTTAGGATTAGGGTTAGTGTTAGGTATGTACAGTGTAGGTACATAATTACATAGTTGCATGTTGTTACAAGCAAATGCACTGTAAAAGGGACCTGTAAAATTAAACGTTTAGCAGTCATTTTACTGTATCGTGCCGTCTATTAAATGTAAAGTGATGTATAAATGATAACATCTTCAAAGTGAAATATTTACACAGTTTGTGTTTGGAATCGTTGAATACCCATTGTAAATGGCTGTCTAGGCTTCAGACTGTGCTTACAAGTCATAGTGCTTGGAAAGGCGAATAATGTACAGGTCTGGCAGCAGGGAATTTAATTTTTACAATTGGTGAAGTAATTATTTAAAAGAGTGGTGATATTGACGTGATCGTAGTCATTATTGGTGCAGGGATTATTGGTGACATTTTTCGTGAAGGAGGATGTGAATCACAGGGAGATTAGAAAGAAACCTTTGGAGAACCTCTCCTTCATGTTTGAATGATCCAAATAGCTTATACCTGTTCTGTAAGATACTTCTGGGTCATAGCACTCAGTTTATGAACCTTCCTAAACAAAAAAGGCCATTTGGATTCTTTTAATGCTTTGGAACAGTGCTTCATAGCTTTGTTTTAAAAGCTTCTTTAGCATTACATTACATTACACTTGGCAGACACTTTTATCCAAAGCGACTTACAATAGAGGACATAATCACAGCGTACAGCACTTGCAGATACAAAGTGCACAGGAGATATACAGAGCAATAAGTGCAAATACCAACTGGGGTTAGTTAATTTTTTTTTTCTTTTTTTGTTTTTTTTTTTTGTTTTAAGTGCATTAGTAAAGGGTCAAGCACACACACAACACACAACATGCCTTAGAGTCAATTCCGGGTCTGGGCCAGCTCAGGCCCAACCTTTAGCATAGGGTATACTGGTGGCCCCTTTAAAAATTAAAGAAGGTCAAAGATGCCCCACAGTCCCTTGTACCACGAAACACCTACCCATCAACTTGACACAGTTGAATACCACCCTTCCTGTAAATATTAGTGGATTTGGATTCTCTTCAATGAGCTGCCTTTCCTTGATGGCTCCATGATGTTTTCAAATAAGGGTAAAGTGGACAGCGAAAGAAGATAATACACACAGTCAGAAAGGAGCCATGGAGTAGTAGGTCATTCATCATTGGAGTGAGGCTGGGTGGGTTTCCACTGTGTTTTGCTTGCATTTGTCTACCTTCCATTTCCCACTCATTCGTATGTAACACTTAGATAGGTCATGTGAGCTTCCCAAGCCCCACCTTGAATTGTTTTTCGCTCCAAAACATTCATTGAATCAGTAAATAAAATGTAACTTGTCTGGTAGATTTTGGGGAGAGCACATGCAGCTCTACCTGGCAGTGTCTCAACTTGTCCGGTAATTTAAAGCAATACAAATAATAAAGCAATAATAATAATAATAATAATAATAAAATAATGTTTTCAAAATCGTTTCCGTGGTTCATCAACTTGTAACTGGGTGAAAGGTACTTCTGAATTCACTTTGCCGCCCTCCATGGGCTATAACCACACTAAGTAAGTTTGGAGGAGCGGGCCGTCTGTTTGTAGTTTGAATGAGAGGCAATTACGCTTCCAGTCTGTAGGGTGACCAAGGACAAAAACTACTCAGTTTTGCTTTAAACACCTCCTTACATGTGGGCACCATATGGCGTTACCGCATGTATTTCATACTGAATTTCAGACGTGCAATGGAAACCTGGCCTGAGTCATCACAAAGCTTAAAGTGAATAAACAATCTACCGCACACTGTGTAGAATTTACTCCAGATGTTTTATTATTAGGAGCGAAACAATGCGTTTCGCTTGTGATGTCCTCAGGTTTGCTCGGGTGAACGCCATAAGCGAAACACATTGCTTGCTCCTGATAATAAAACATCTGGAATAAAGTCTACAACGTGTGCGGTACAGTGTTTATTTACTTCGGGTGTTACATAAATTCTTCCAATCTACCAGAGGCTGCGCATGGAAATGTTTAATTTGAGATTCATTACTAAACTTATTATTATAATGAAGACAGCAGCGTACCTGTGTAAGTCTTCCTCAATGTATCCCACTGTGACATCACAGAGGTCAAAGGTTACTGACGCTAGCCCTGCATGCTCAGATCACTTTACAACAATAACTCAGCCTGGTGGACCAGATTCACTGACTTTGTGCAGAGTCTGGCTACTCTCCATAGGCATATGTTTACTTCCTGGTGAGTTGATTCCATCCTGTTAACTTAAAAAAATGTTTTCACTCAAACTGAACAATATTGAGCAGAGATACTATGGTGGTGCTATCCTTGCCAGGGGACCCACAGTTCAACCACCAACAAGGAGGGGCCTATCTCCTTACCCCATTACAAGAGGGGCCTATCTCCTTACCCCATTACAAGGAGGGGCCTATCTCCTTACCCCATTACAAGGAGGGGCCTATCTCCTTACCCCAGTGCTGCTTGCCAAGCACCTTTGTGCAAGAACACTAGCCACACACCAGGTTCAGCTGTGGAGCATTGTCATTGAGCTGTTAAAATTGGGGCTTCCTGAGGAGACTAGACATTGGGATTGTGTGAGATGACTGGCTTGCTGAGTGGCTGGCTTAAAGCAGTGCATTCTGAACTTGAAATAATAACATTTTTGGACAATCTCGTCTGAACGCCAGTGTACCACATGGGTGGGTACTGTGTAGTCCTAGACTTTTGGACAAGATAGTCCAAAAACATCACTATGTCAAATCCAGAATGCATTGCTTTAAGCCAGCCACTTAGCCAGCCAGTCACTTCAAACAAGCCCAATGAGCCAGATTGGGATAGATCCAGGACGACAGGGATTCAATTCATCACATGCATCAGTAGATTTCATATGATTACCATTGTTGTGGTGGCTACTACTTTTATTTTAGGCTTTGAATCTACTCTGTGTGTGTGTGCCCTGAGGAAGGTCTGTTGAGCACTCACTAACTTTCACCAGTGTGTAGCACACACCTGAGTGATGCACGACAGCCATTATGTCCCAGAAAAAGTAAAAACAAATTGGGAAACATACCCAAAACAACTGGGCAATTTCTGTCTAATTTTTCTACTCCCGTGTTACACCTGGGAGTAGGGACTAACAGCCTGAACTATTTACTTGATTATAGATAGTGTAGGGGTAGGTGTAATAGCTATAGTTTCCACCCTAAGGTGCTCTTCCTACATGCACAAGTACTTTGTGTTCTTTGTAAAAAAAAAAAAAACTTGGAACTCATCTGTAGGAGTACCAACTAAACTGCTACTTCAACACCACACCATGCATCAGCTTGTGGTGAAGAGTGAGAGAATTATGCCGTGATCCCACCAGGTGACATGGGTTGGGTCTTCATGGTCTAGTATGCAATTTTACATTACATTACATACGCTCTTATCCAGAGTGACTTGCAGTAAATTAGGAACAGGGACCGTCCCCCTGGAGCAACGAGGGGTTAGCTGGTTTGCCCAAGGGCACTTCACCCATGCAGGACAGTGAAGGTCATTCACTCCCCCACCCACATTTTTTCAACCTGCCAAATTGTACCTCTGCTGGGATTAGGGTTTTGATTAGCCAGGTATACAGGGGGATTATTATGGGTGTAAATAGAATGTCAAATTGGGAATTTAACCAGCAAACCTGGGAAGCCCGCTAGTCTCTCCGATAAGTGCCACGGTATGTTTATATGACCACGGTGAGTGCGAACTTGAGTTTAGCTGGAATAATAACAGCAGTCAATAATATGTTTTAATCTGCAATCAATAGTCTTTTTAAAAAAAAACTAATTAATCATTTTGAGAGATTAAACCCTTAGGGTTATGATCAGGGTCTGCCTAGGGTTAGGGTTAGGGTTAGGGTTACGGTTAGGGTTAGGGTTAGGGTTACGGTTAGGGTTAGGGTTAGGGTTAGGGTTAGCCTTGCCTTCAGAAGCTTGAGCCAGCTCCTGCAGTGTCTTCTGGCCCAGTACTTACACCTCGAGCCTCTTTGCTGAAAACAGAGGAAATCCCATGGCATCCTCCACACGCACACACACTCAGGCACACACACATGCACGCACCCCCCCCCCCCCCCACCACCCACACACACACACACACACACACACACACACACACACACAAATGCACACATGGGAATCATTGTGTTTTTTTGAAGGGCAAAGATGTAAATACAACTACAAGTTGCGAAAAGTTGATACACTTTGCAAAAGGCAAATTAAATACAACATGCAATGATACACAAATCTGTTAAACTCATAGACAACATATTAAATACTGCGAGTGAAACATTTCATGATATCATTAAAATTTTTTGACTGATTATATAAATTTGATGGCAGCAACATGTCTCCAAATAGTGGGGAAGGGGTTACTAAAGAACTATAAAAGAATACTAAAAGGAAACAGCTGGAAAAAGAATTTATGACTAATTAGGTGAATTGGCAGTGAGTCAGTAACACAATTGGGTATAAAAAGAGCATGTGAAAGAGAGTAAGGCTCTCAGAAGTAAGTGCAGCTTTTATATAAAAATAAAAAAATAAAATTATTATATATATATATACCACATTATGGAGGTGACAGGACAAGAGCAAATATAGTATTATTTACATATTTTGTAATTTTTTTTTTCATGCAAGTTGTACAGACAAAAATAGTAAACGCTCAAATTTTACGTAG
>CM050204.1:12561041-12588541 GCA_027475355.1 Coilia nasus | reverse complement strand
CTGCACAAGACAACATGCTCCTTCCCAAATTACAAAGAGCGCTTGAAAACAATTTGTAAACTTAGATGGTTGGGCAAATTGGCAAGAGAGTAGTTTCGGGGGAAAGTTAAGGGTGTTTTCTTAAGTAATCAAATATGTCTGACCGCAACCCAAGACATGTACATCAGTCTAAAAGTGCATCGGGCCCAAACCTCAAACAGCCGACACTTATTTTTCATTCCAGCGTCTTTCATATTTTCATAACTTAGGAGAATTCTTGTGGCGGCATCCCGTGTATCAGAGAGAGAGTTAGGGATTGAGAGAGAGAGAGAGAGAAAGAAAAAAAAGACAGAGAGAGACAGAGTGAGAGAGAGAAAGACAGAGAGAGAGGGAGAAACAGACAGAGAGAGACAAAGAGAGAGAGAGAGCGTGAAAGACCGAGAGAGAGAGGGAGAGAGAATGAGGGCTTTAGATTTGTGACTGTTTTCTATCTCCAATGGGCTTACGATGAACGAGATGATGATTTCATGCAACATTCCTCCCGACACAATGGCCGGGTGTGTGTTCCTCTGCACAGGATGACTGATATGATGAGAACGGAGGCCATGGGCCAAGTTAGCATGAGAAATGTAAGGAGATGAAATGGATGGGCAAGACTAGAGACCGAGGACTGACCATAGCTATACATAGATTTTAATCTGACACTCCTTCAACTGCTCTCTGGTGTAAAATAAACTGATGGACTACCCGATTGGTGAGTGCAGGCTTTCATCCCTACATGCCATACCCTCTGCAGCCAGCCCCGTGGAATGCTTTGGTTTGGGATTGTCCTTACTCCACAGAATTTGAATCCAAGCTCAACAGTAAATTATTATTATTGTTGTTGTTGTTGTTGTAACAATAATAAAAACTGTAAACTCTTAAATTAAGATGAGAGTGTGTGCAGTATTGAGGATGGCAACATCTGATTTCTTGATAGGATACACTACACGTTTGTACTACTTGTATTGCTACGTACTGCTTAGAACCATCCAAAAACATACTTACAAAAATGCTTGTGTGCTGCATTGATCTTTTTACATTGGTTTTAACATGCATTTTGCAACTAGTTAGTTGGAAAATAGTGTGAGATAAACCAGCATCATAAGATTCATGCAGCACGTTCTCTTATTTTGGAATTTTTAAAATGAGTTCTCAGCAGCACTTATTATAGTGTGCACTGGTGGTCCCTTTGAAGCGAGAGGAGATAAGAGAGGGCCCACAATTCCCTGCATCATGAAACAACTACAACCAATCAACTTGACACAGATCCAAAAACACACACCTTTTGGTAAGTGTCAGTGGATTTTGATTTTTTTTTATTTCACTTTTGCTTTCTCCTTTTCCATTTTTCCCATTGTTTTTCCTTTTCCTATTCATTCCAGGTAAAGTTGATGGTAAAAAAGAGAAGTGGCCAGATGATCCAGAAGAGGCCTGGATGTGTTTCTTCCTCTTTGCGTCTCGGGGTTTGAGACTACAACAGTGCCTTCGCAAGACTCGACAGGTCCACTATTCCGCCCTACAGAGGCAAAGTGCAGTAACTACGTGAACATAGAAACTTAGCCTTCAAAGTTGTCACACTGCCCAGTAAAACATGTTGTAGGTATAATAGTGGTGATGCTTTCGTGTACTTTCTTAATAGGAAGTATTAGTCACAAGACAAAGGAGGTGTTATAAAGTCAATTTGACAAATTGCAATTACTGCATTTTGGCTTTGTAGGGCAGCACTGCTCCCTCTGATCAGAGGACATTCTTAAGTGAATGAAAGTAAATTAACTTAAGAACTTTGCTTAACTTAAGAACTTTACTTACCTTAAGAATTTTACTTAACTTAAGAACTTTGCTTAACTTAGAAACTTTGCTTAACTTAAGAACTTTACTTAACTTAAGAACTTTGCTTAAGAACTTTGCTTAACTTAAAGGAGTACTTCCACGAGAAACCGTTTAGTACTTGCTCTTTTGAAATATGATAGGTCACCACGAGTTGCATATGCATGCTGCACGTGAAAATGTTCTTCTAACCCGATTGCCTGCATTGGTCAATGAAAGAAAGTAGGCGGAAAAATGAGTGAAGAAGAAAAAGGCCAACAAAGTGACGTCGGTTTGTAAATTAGAAAAAGGTATGCCACAGTTGTGATTACCAGAGAAGTCTTGTTGCAGCACACGTTCACTTAGCGAAGTATAGGTAAGTATGTGTGTTTGTTTAGAACGTTTAAATATTCTATTTCGTTTGCTATGACCAAATAGGCATTCAATGATTGTAGCCTGTAATTAGCATAGCCGAGAACCTGTCATTCTCCCTGCTCCATCTCCTCCACCCAACGAGAACAGCCTGAAACAGAAGCGCTAAAGCATTTTTTTCACCAGAACCAGCTCAGAGGGCATTCATTAGTACCAGAGACCACCTCAAAATTAATGAAAACACGATGAAAGTACACCTTTAAGAACTTTACTAAGAACTTTGCCTAATTTAAGAACTTAACTTAAGAACTTTGCTTAACTTAAGAACTTTACCTAACTTAAGAACTTTACTTAACTTAAGAACTTCACTTAAGAACTTAATTTTGGCTATGGCTCCATCTATGCTCCCTGTCTATATAGCGATGTCAGAACCCAAACTACATATATATATATATATATATATATATATATATATATATATATATATATATATATATATATATATATATATATATATATATACAGTAATGTGCAAAAGTTTTAGGCAGGTGTGAAAAAATGCTGTCAACTAGGAATGCCTTAATAGGTATTAGGTATTCCTTAATAGGCATTTTTTCACACCTGCCTAAGACTTTTGTACATTACTGTATATTTTAATCGGTTATTCTTTCATTCATTTATTTATTTAGTTATCTTTGATAGCTCTGTCCCCCAATAATCTGTGAATCCTCCATGGATGCATTGTGATGTGGATGGGTGAAACTGTTGACCTTTGAATCTTATGAGACAAACATCTTCTTCTGAAGTTTTTCATGAAGTCCCCTCATGTGACCATACACATGTGGATGTGTCTCTGCAAGACAACAACAACAGAGCAGACGGGATCTGGGCTAGACCAATACAAATAAAGAAGACGACTAATGCTTCGTTTAGGATGGACAATGAAATACAAGCATACCTTACCTTGTGTTCTTTGCTGCAGCTGTTGTGCTCTGCTTTTTGCAATGCAGTGATGGCCTACATCAAGCTATCATTTATTTAAGCAATTGATAATGATTCATGGGTCTGTCTGCATAAGCTGTACATAGAATATCGGTTTTGGGAAAAGGCCAGGAAGTACAAGTGCTTAGTTGGACAATTTAAACAATTCATTTGTGGTTACTGAAGAAAGGCGAGAACACCCCTTTATGTTCAGATCAGCGATGGAAATTCGCACCAGCCAAATGCTGGTAAAATATGAAAGTAGCTGATGAATTTTGCACAGAAAATAATGTCCTTTTGAGTGGCTGGAAAATGTTATCACCTCTTTGTCAGAGGATGGCAAACGTTCACATTTTGCAAAGTAGGCCTAAATTTCCAGCCCAGGTCCAGATCAGTCCTGATTAACTTCTAGTAAACTTCTATGCTCAGGGAGGGAGGAAGAACAAACATCTGGCAGGGCTCTTACCTTCTGAAGTTGGACTTTTAGTGAAAGTGATCCTATTATCGGCCTAGTACCTATTGTCAGCCATTTCTGCTGCTGTTCCACTTGAAATGAGGCTTTACCCGGTGAAAAAATGACCCCCATGAAAATAGACACATGCAGCTCCCCTAAACCTTTGGTTTGAGAACTTACGATGTTTATTTCAAACTGATTTCAAATCCAAATGTCTCTCACACCCGGCCGATAATAGACTTTGTTATGCTACATTTGCTAAAAACAAGTGTTTCAAGGCCCCAGCCTTCTTTGGGTGGGGGTAGTGCTCTCAGCTGGAGATCTTTGCCCTTGTGAATCCTGATGCTGTTATGCTGACACCTGATGTATGCCCATGGGTTGCAGCTTTCGTAATCTCCGGCGATCAATTCGGTTCACAGAGGTTTGGATGTTTTTGTTTTTTTTTATCACAAATCTTTCTGTTGTTACAGCCAAGATCATACCCAAGGTTCCACACTAAAAGCCCAAACAGCAAGATGAATGAGCTGACACAATCAGAGACAGTCATAATCATAAAGGCAGAACATCATGCTTACACTGAGTACCTGAAGTGTATTTTCAGTAGTGATGATGTCTTGAAGTTCAGCGTTGTTGATGCAGATGGCCTACTGAGTGTTTAGAGTATTGTTTTTTTTTTTTTTTGGGGGGGGGGGGGGGGGGGCACCTTGTTCCAATCTTAATGGTTAGGCCTAATGGTTTAATATTGCTGGTTCAGTTGCATTGTTTTTCATTGTTTCAAATTTGAGTACTAATTGTGCAGAGAGGCCTGATCACTCAGCCTGAGCAAGCTTATGAAAAAAATAACTCAGCATGAGCTCAGCTTATTAAAAAGTTCAGCAATAATATAATTTATAAAATAAACTATTAATATAATATAATCAGTAATGTTCGATAATGGTCAAATATTTCTTTATTGTTTATTTACAAATAATTTCTATTGACGTGGGTTGTGATGGCTTGGGACTTTTAAAACGTGGATCCCCCCCCAAAAAACGTTGGGAAACACTGTTTTAGAGTGTATGCCACCCAAACCTGATCACTGTCTCTGAAAAAAAAAAAAAGAAAAACAAAAGTATCTACTTTATTAGTGAGGCATTAAACCAGCAAGCTGTACATCAGGCCAGACATCTGACATAAATAAACTATTCACTCTACTAGCTTGTGGTTAGTTGGAGGAAAAAGTCTGGTGTCCAATGGCATAAACAAATATGTGATCTGAAACCTAAACGAGTTACTATAGTCAGGAAAGTCTTTTTTGTATTTTGACCAACATGCATTTTCTGCTGAAAAAAAAAAAAACCTTTCACAAGTCATTCATCTTGAAATGAAATCTATGCGGTAGAGGTATTGTTTTTCGGGAGACTAGGTCAAAATGTGTTGTATAAATTATTTTTGATGTTGTTGTTATTTTGCCAGGGAGTCAGTATGTGCGTACACTTAGAGAGTTGGATTTGGACTTTGGACAGAGGGCTGCAAATTCAAACTTTAATGCCAGTAGGAAATGTGGGTGGCTGGTGAAGGAAAGATTGCCCACTGCTTTCGGTGTGTATTTTCTGCTCAGAGTGTGTGTGCGTTCACAAACCCCAGGTTAAATGCATTATTAGCATCAATAATGTTCATTATTTTTTATAAAAATGCATGTTTATTTTTGTACATAGACAAATGTAAGTGGACAAAGATGGATGGATGGATGGATGGATGGATGGATGGATGGATGGATGGATGGATTTCTCCTTACAGTGGCCCTCTCTTCAGTGAAGATGGTGCTGGCATGGCCCCTGCAGTGACGTTATTCAACCACTAGGGGGAGCACAGGATCGTGCCATAGACAGAGGTGACCGCTCTTACCTGTGTCAAGTCTGCTGAGACATGAGAAAGTTAGGTTGCATTATTCCTCTTATTAGTATGGCCAGTGTATTGAGTGTTTTGTGCTAGAGACAGAGGCGCATTGGGGGTCTTATGCTCCTTTGTAGGATGTAACAGTTCACTCTTTACGGAATTTTTGGAGCAATTCCTGAACAAAGTGTTTTGCATACACTATGGTAAGTCAGAGAAAGGTTGTACATCAAATGTGCGTCTCCTGTCAGTAAATGATGTCTACACAACACTTAGAAACTGCACCGCTCTCTGGAATAAGGGTACAGGGAAGGAACACAGACACACACAGACACACACACACACACACACACACCCACACACACCAAAGAGGACTATGATATGGTTGGGATGGGGGCCCGAAATGTTTTTCTTTCAGGGGAGCCCACAATTTCTGATGGCGCCCCTGTCAGTGCGGTGTACAACCATAGCACATGTGTAACTTTTTATTTTCCCCTTCGCTGTCATTTTTCTGTGACTTTGTATCTATATGTTGGTCACCTGTTGCACAGTGTAGTACTCCATGGCTATTTGAAGGGGGGTTTGATAAGGGTTGATCAATTAGTTTAAGAGACACTGTAAATCACACAAATATGATTGTAATAAAATATCACAAACAGCAGTGCTTTAGTACAAAAAGACCAAAGTCAGATGCAAGGTTTGGATTTAATTGGTAAGTATGTATGCATGTTTTATTACACTGTGATAATTGGAGTGTAATGACAATTCTTTAGTGTGATAACAGGTATGTAATGTTTTTATTCAGTCCAGAATTTCTCATTAACTGTTTATGTGTTTGTCTCTTTCGGTGTTTGAAAGACAAAACCCTGAAGACAAAAACCTCTGTTCAGCTTTCAGTTCTCTGAAGAAATCTTCCAACAGTTTCACTCTACGCGTTTTGTTCAAAGTTTTTTTTTAAACAAACATTTATATGCAAAGCTCCAAACAGGGACTTCACCGGGAGTGAAAGCGATCTTCTCCAGTGTTGGCAAAATCAAAAGAAGCACTGGGAGTTGAAACCCACAGACCTTCTGCTCTGCTCTGCTCTGCTCTCCTCTCCTCTCGTCTCCGATGGTAATGCTGCTGCTGCTGCTGCTTCTGGGGAAGAGTGAGGGTCCTGCAGTCCACACTCAGGCCTCCCTGCCTGTCACCTGTGGAGCCCACACTGCTAAAGGTATGGCACCCATGACAGAAAGGGACAGTGATGGAAAGAAGGAGATGGGAAGATAGTGGGACTGAGAGACAAAGGGAGAAGGAGCGCTGTTTTGTCCCTCCTATTACAGCAAATATTAATAGTATTAGTGTCCAGGAATTGTATATGTAAAACTAAAAGTAAATAAATGTGACAGTTTGGACAGGTCAAGGCAACTGAATGTTTTTTAACAAAAGTTGAGCTTTCATATTTTTTTATGTTCTGTGAAACATGGCAATTGTGCAAATGCAGTCAAACTCATAGACAACATATCTTTATGGTAAATGATGAAAGGTTTGTGTTCTTTTAAGATGTCTAAAGTTAGATTAAAAAAGAGAGTAATTCACATCAACAACTTGACACTATATTGTGAGGTAATGTATGCAAAGAATTATGAGATGACAGCAGAATGCTCACCACTGTGGTATGCTATTCTCAGTAACATGACATCACGATGACAAAAGGCTCTGCAGGAAATGATGTAACAAATCAGAACTTTTACTCTGAAAAACCATATGCAACAACCTTTCTATATTTGTGAGATTTTAAAAAAGATACCAAAAATAGCCAACATGCATCAGCCCTTTGATCCAGTGCTATTTCAAAGCCACATTAGAATCATCATACATAATATCCATATTTTATGTTCTTTATTTGTCACATTTAATATATTTTATCTGTCCGGGGTAATACTGATGCAGAGATAAAAGAGCAGATGGTGTTTTCAAAATAAGTGGGTACAGTCGTGAGGATCACACACACTCTCTTCCTTCCTCATTTTTTTGTTTTTTGCTTTTATATATCATCCTTCTTTTTCAAGCATGTGGAGATGTATCTCAAAGACACACGTAGGCTACAACTCATATTGCCCATCGCTGTCTACTTAAATACACAATTGCTATGCTGTTCAATTTGACTCAGGTTGCTAATTCACTGACACAGGACAAAGTAAAACACATTCAGACGTCGAAGTTTACTGTCTTGAATATTTGCAGGAAATCTTTGTCACAAAAAAAAGCCAATGGGTCCAGAATACAAGTGGGGGAAAAAAAGAAAAACTCTTGTGAAATAACAAAAAAAAAACATGTCTTCATGACTATAACAATTGTACAGATGCAAAAACATTTTAAACAGCAACACATCATCTGTAAATTTAAGAAAATAACATTCTAAATTTGTGAATGTTGGTGCAACATGTAGTAGAACATGTTGTTGTTTTTTTTGCAAAAAGAAATGTTACAAGAATTTTGCTAATGCAGTTTCTTTGTGTGTTTGTTGTCTTCTCTCTCTTTTGCCTTAGTCACTCAGTCCCTCACAAACTTCCTTCCAAACACAGCAAGCGAATGTCTGAAATCAGGGCCACATCGGGGCCAGAGGGGGGATGATATAGTCAGGTGGGATCTCCACAGTGGCCATTATGGTTCAGGGCCTAAAATGTCTTCTCCTCATCAGTAGAAGCACCCAACCAGGGCCACACACACCCACATACCATTTTGTGTTTACGTCCTCATATAATGTTGTGTAATGTTTGTCACATTAAAGAAGCTAGCCAGGTGTTTTTGATTGCAATGTGCTGTTTTATATTGCTTTAGGTTGCTTCGGAGAAAACAACTTCGGACAAAACATGCTAAACATTAACATACATCTCAAACTGCTTCATGCCACAGTCTACTCCTAATACAAGAGGAGGTAAATGCCACTATTTTCAATCATGTTTGTTTTTTACCCTCTAGGTCATGAAGCCAATAAAACGTTTACATATTGCATGTTTCTGTGGTTCAATATGCTTATGTATGCATAGCCCACGTTAATGTATTATGTATGCAACATGCCAACAGTCATAGCCCAGCTCTATGTATTATGTATTGTATGCCAGCTGTTTGTGTGTTTGCCTAAGTGTATGGACACATACGGCTGAGGGCTAAATAGTGCACATTTGTCATCTCTCTCTCTCTCTCTCTCTCTCTCCTGTGTGTGTGTGCGTGCTTCATTGTATGCTTGTGTGCTAGTGTGGGTGTACACATGAACGAATGTAAGTGAGCTCATGCTACAATAACTGAGTAGATGTTATGATGCGTGTCTGTGCGCATTGTGAGCATGTGTACATATGTGTGTACATGTCGTGTCTGAGCTGTGAGAGAATGTTAGTGTGATCATGTCTATCGGCGTGTGGCCGCAGAGGGTGTGTTCACTTACACGAGACAGTCGGTGGCACTGGCACAGCGCGCTGTCATTGTGGTTTCCGTGCTCGACAGGAAGGCCGTGGCACGGGCACGTTTCTCTGCTTGCGGCTTGTGAAAACACGGATGTAACCGACCCCCGGATCCTTCTGTACCGGGGGTCCGGTGCTCCCTATTCTGTGTGCTGTGTTTTCAGAAGCAGTGTCGTCACCAGGAAAGGCTCGGTCACACCGCACGAGGTCACCTCGCGAGCGATGAAGTCCGCCTATGGCCACTGGTCATTGGGAGGTCAGAATCAGATTCATATCAAGGTCGTCAACTGACAGATGTCTCAGAATCAATTCCACATAAGCTTCCCACAGAGGGGCGAAATGGTGCGACATATGATTTTCATGTGACGACCATGAAATGTATATGTCAGATGTAGATATTTTTACATATGTGTGTGTTCTTTCAAAAGTACGTCGGGAACCGCACGAATGGAATACGTGCCAAGAGTTTGACAAGCTCGCGCTGTATACGACAGTGGCCACAATCACGATGAAAGTCATGCAAACAATTACCAAGAAATCTACTGCATATAGCACTGGCCTTTCACATATGGTTTGGGAGACTGTAATTTCCAATTCGATGGTCAGTTAAAGCACGCTAGCCGACTCTCCCGCACATATGATAGTTCTAAAACCATCTCTGAATTTTGCGTAATTTTAGGACTGTTATAATTTGTTTTTCGTTTGAAAGATGCTGTCGGGGGAGCCATTGTAAAATTACGAATTAGAGTCTGGTTGGCCATCCACGGTAAGCAGGCCTAATAAGCTACAGTGCATTCGCGCCACAAACACAAATTTGCAATAGAATCACAATAACACGGGGGAAACAATCAACCTTAGACATCTACTATCGACATTAGGCCTAATTATGGTGGGACAGGCCTATAGTGGCCCTGTACAAAATTGATAACCTTTATCTCTACAGCACAGAGTATCGTCGGTTACCTCAATGATAATTATACTATTTTAATATGACTATATTTACATGTAACCAATACAGCCATTCTTGTAGGCTATACCTCTATGCAATGGAGCCGTGGTGTTTTGCAGATACTAGCTATAGTCTATTTGACAATTTCACCGCTACATCACCAGTGTGATGAAGAATTGAAAACTTACACCACTGCTTAAACTCAAGATGTAACCTAGCTGAAAGAATTAAAAACAATAGACTCTGCCTTTGGTCTTTGCAGGATCCATCTTTGCAGGATCCGTGAAATGTATTCATAGTAGACAGGTTCGAAGGTATGCTGGCAATTTTACTCGCGTCTGCATTGCAAAGGAATCACCAGATATGGTATTGTTTTCATAAAATGACATCCATCTATGGTAACATAAACGGGGATACCTTCGCCTCCTTACAGAAGTAGTTCTCGTCCAAGACGAAACCTCAGTAATCTTCCCTGTAAAGGCGCTAAGCTAAGAGCTAAAAAAAACTTTTTTGAGCATTACACATTTTATGCGTTGTTATAGGCTACTGTTTGTATTTTATTAAAATTATCCTTTAATGAACTGAATAGCTATAGGCTTATGTGAAGTTCAAGGTCGTCTATAGGTCAAGGATTTCGGACGATTTTCAGATTGTGAGCCTAGGCAACATTCCATTATAACCTGAATCAGTTAGGCCTTCTCCTCTGCTTGATGTGCCTCCTAAAATAAAATGGACCGTAACTCAACACCATGCCGTTTCCCCTGGTTTTTATCTCGCTTTATGAGAGATGCAACTTCTCTCGCCCGACTTGACCACCTGATATCTGATCCAGTCCAGATGCACAAATGATCACAACATGGCCCACCGTCACGTACAGGAATATTAGTCTTTTTTTACCACTTCGAAGAAACACGTACAATCACCCATTCATGGTCATATTAAAAATGAACTGTATACCACCGAAATATTTCCCTGTTAGGCAAATGAATTTGGTTGTTCATGTAAATTAAGAAGATATGAAGATTATGCAATCCACTGTACTAAAACTATTTTACACTCTTGGCTGCAGGTTCCAAAAAAAAAAAAAAAAAAGATAAACATAAACATAAAATATGGACAAGAAAGTTAAGTCAGAATAAAACGGCCATTAATAAACAAACAAACAAAAAACACAAACACAGATAAGTTTATGTTTTATATAGGCCTACAGAAATAATATTTAGGTGCGGATTTTGTTTAGGTCATTCGTTGAGGAAAACAGGCGTGTGAGATGAAAGGCAGAAAGTGAAGGCCATAATCTATCACAGGACCCTTTGTAAGGCTACGGTCGACTTGATTATACAGTATAAACGAATGGCCCACTAATACATTTGCGAATACAAATACACATAAACCTACTAATAACCTATATCTGTATTTTTTACTTATAAGAAGAAAAAATAAGAACTATCGGCTATTTCTACCACTATTATTGTAGCATAAAGTAAATACTGCTACTACTGGTAATAATAAAAATACAAATAAAAATACTGTAATGAATATTGAACATTATTGTGGCGTTTTTTACACATTTACAAAGTAAGTCCACATTTTACTCAGGAGTCTACAGTATTGGCAGAGGGACAAACTGCACTTGTTCAACTGCATGTGAAGGGGAAAAAGTATACCCCGGTGTGGCTTAGCTGCTTACGGCTGGCTTGTGGAGCCTACCTCGCGATTTGACCGAGGCGCAGTAAACACGCACACCACTTGTGTTCATTCTTTGGACTGAGGGCGACACACATCGCCTCACCCAGCACAAATACATGTACCACAACATTTAATAGTAAAACTAACTCTGTTATACACTAAACAAGGGGAATGTTCAGCACGCACGTGTTATTCTTCATTAAAATTCGTCCTCCAAACGTGGACCAGTCCACTTATTGATCTTTCTAAACATTAAATATTAAAGAATAGTTAATTTTTCTTCATCGGACTAGAGTCATTCAAATGTTTTGTGCTTGCCTTATTCAGTCATTTTTGTCCGTCAGAATACCATACAGCAAGTTAAAGTGCTTTGAACGGCGTTACTTATCTCATTCCCCCTAAAAGAACAAATTATAGGCAACAGACACCCAGTCAAAAAGAAGTCTCATTGTATAGAGTAACCTAGAGGCAATGTAGTAATATAACTACACAGGCAGATGTTTGGTGTACAGTTAGCCAGTCACAAACATCACTTGAGGTCAGGAAAATTGACGGTTGCTAATTGGTGTACTTCCTGGGAGGTTTGTATATCTTCTGATTGTTTTTTCATACATATCCAAATTTTGTTTATAGAGGTAAAAAAAGAAACATGGATAGAAATGTTATCAATGTGGTCTTGGTTAATTTAGCAATCAATCTAAATGAATTGAAGCAAAAAAATCAAGTTTCTTTTGCATAAGGTTTTAAAGCTGTCGCATAATATTTTATAAAAGCCTACGCCGCCTAAGGCCGCACAGGCCTATCTGCAAGGTCTGACATATGTTTCAGTTACTCAGAAGCAAGGAGATTATGTTTTGATCGTTGCTGCTTAATAAGCATTGTTGCCGGGGCGCCAACACGTCGGTATTTTGTGGGTATCGGAAAGGGACATTGGTCTATAGCCTACCAGAGACGAAATAGCTTTCCTGTCTGTGGCTTTAGGTTTGCTCTGGCATAGTGATACAACCGATACTGACACCCTTGAAAACTGAGATTTAGTTCTCCTACATTTGGCAGGGTAACATGAAAGGATTTGGTTGCCAGCGCAAAAGTTCACGAGTCAGTCTTGATGATATTTTATAACTTTTTTTTCCAGAGGGCGAGGCTGTTAATCCTAAACTCATAGAACACAAAGAATTGTGATCCTGCCTGCGACATTTAACCTCAGTTCAGTTACGCCTATTGATATATTAAAGTGTGGAATAAATAACAAAATACATAAATTGAGCAATGCTTCTCATCACTCACAGTCCTAAGACAGAACCTAAAATTAAAATAAAATTCAGAGCAGTCTAAATTTGAAACTGCAATTATTTCTGTAGACTGTACCTTTTGGTTGTTAATATATACAGTAGCAGACGCGCTAATGTTGACACAAAGTGGCATGAATTGCTCACCAGTCTTCAATCATACATAATAAGAATTTCAGGTCGTTTAACATCACATTGCACGAGGAGATTAGTGCAGAAAACAGATGAGATATAGATACTGTATGAGAGAGAGAGAGAGAGAGAGAGAGAGAGAGAGAGAGAGAGAGAGAGAGAGAGAGAGAGAGAGATGCCTGGTGTAAATCTGTTTAAATGTTAGGAGTGTTTATTTTTGACCTTTCTTGAAGTTGCCTCTTGTCCCTCATTAGCATACTTTCCTATATTAAATCAGCATTTAACGCTGCTTTAACAACGCGTAGAGTGCCTTGTTAGCTTTGCAAATGTGAGGGATCTCATGCCTACAAATTTTAACGGTCTCTCTCTCTCTCTCTCTCTCTCTCTCTCTCTCTCTCTCTCTCTCTCTCTCTCTCTCTCTCTCTCTCTCTCTCTCTCTCTCTCTCTCTCTCTCTCTCTCTCTCTCTCTCTCCCCACACACACGCACTCTCTCTCTCTCTCCACACACACACTCACAGGCTGTTCACACACACACACACACACGATAACGGATTGCAAGTGAGTAGTGGAATAATAGGCTACAGTTAGTTAAATTGTGAGGTCGGAGGAACTTTAAGGTTCCAATGAAGAGAGGTTCGGAGCATCCGCAGCCGCTCATGTTGTCCTGTCCCACCCTCAGGATCAGCTTAAATTCTTCCCGACATTGATGACACACGAATGAGCCGATTATTGCCTTCAATACACCTTAACGTGACCACGAAAATTCCACACATTACAGTCACTCACTGCACTGCACTTCACTAACAGATTTTACACAGAACAGAACAGAAAATAAATGGACCACCCTATTATGTTCCTCTCCGAGAAAGAATGAAAAACAAATACGCGTTAGGCGCAAAGATATTTCGTCAGGGTGTTGACACTATGCACTAAAATGAGGACATTAACAGAGGGAGGGGTGAAAAACAAAAAAGGTAGTGATATAATTGCAACTGGCAAATTGCTATGTAGACAATCTTTGAGCGGACGCTTGTGCGTCGATCACTGTGTGCAGGCACTGTGTGTGTGTGTGTGTGTGTGTGTGTGTGTGTATGGGATGGGTGGTAGTTGGGTAGCAGGGTTAATTTGAAGCTGTTCAAACAGAGTGATGTCTTTCAACACGCGTCAGTAGTTTCTGTTCCTCAGATTAAGCGCGCGGCCAGATAAAGTATCAGCAGCCTGGGCTTTTGCTCACGAGCTGAGGTACTGACATTATTCTCGCCAATTATCTTATTTTAACCCTAACACAGTAAAGCAAGCACAATCACCATATATTTACATTTATAAGGTTACAAAATGTAAATTTAGAAGAGGAGTCTCATCCGCAGCCTAAACCTGCATATATGGTATAGAACCACAGCACAACTGCAATCCTTCAGATTATATTTAGACTTGTAATCGATTATCCCAATGAACATGACCTTTTAATAGAGTATTATTTAGAGAAAGTAGCTATTGAGGAAAAAAAACATTGATACATTCTAAAACAAAATGCCGAGGCCACTCCTGTCTGCATTTGCATACACAGATCAATGGTTTAAACTGGAGCAAGGCCTACTCCACAAATAAAGACAACTAGCGAAAGCTCAGCAGGAAAAGTCAGTCAGTGCCCCACAAAACAGATATAGGCCTTTACCCAATAACCAGGAAACAACACCGTAAGGAGTCACTCGTGGTTCAACATTTTACGCATACTTGACAGAGCGTCCATCCTAAATGTACGTTGTTTAAGTCTTTGACACAAGTCAAAAACTAGGCTCACAACTGCATCATATGCAGACCTCGGTCTCAGGCTACGTCGCGACTGCAGGCACTACATGAATGCAAAACTAACTTAGCCCCGGCTTGTAGGGAACAGGTTGGCCAGTTTGTCAACAAGCAGTTGGCGCTCATTTTTCACTAAAAGCAAATCATACTACCTTTGACAAAAGACAAGAAAAGGTACGCGATTGATATCACAACCACATTTTTGTAAGTTGAAGGTGAGTTGAGGTTTTGAGGTGAGAGTTTGTGTTAGCAATAGGCCACAGCTGGGCTCATGGTTGCACCTATGTTGCTGTGAAAGCACCATTTCACATGCATAATAAATCAAATAAACACCGTGCCCGCGAAAGTAATTCATTAAATACGTTTTTATTGTAAAGGGTATATGAAACTATTGACGGGTCGAATTCATTTTTATTAATCGCAAGGTTTACATGCAGTCGCTCTCCAACGTAAAATACAAGAGAAAGTTAGATATTATGTTCTTAATATATGACAAGAGGGTTCTTATCATGTCAAGAACACTATACTCCATACAAAATCATAACTGAAAATTGCCTTTGGGAGAGAACCTAGAATGTGTAACGTCTCGGGTCATACCCCGGTAAAGGTCACGAATCTTTCCAAAGCTCGGCTCTAAAATAATAACCATGATAATAACAAGAATTAAGACATTTTATTGTATTGCATTTCTTTTTACCATGCTCTTACATTCTAGCAAATACCTTCAGTCTCCTACCACGTGTGCTCTCCCCGTGTCGACCAAAAACATCCCCAAAACGTTTTCTTTCCGCTCCTTTTCCAGCTCATAGTGATTAAGTGTCCGGCCTTGTTTGGTTGTCATCTCTCTCATAAAGTTTACTTCTTCCTTTTCATGTTATTGTTCTCTGAGAATTGTCTATACACGCACACATGGTGTCCCTTCAAAATACACAAAGTCCTTTTTTAGGAGCCAAGGTCGACCAGGTTGGACGACATAGGGTTCAGTATGGTCTCGTGCAGAGAGTGATGATGGTGTACGGAATCCGCACTCGGTACCGGGATAGCGCTCGGGCCAGGCGGCGGAGCCAATCCGTGCAGGGACTGCAGTCCCGAGTTCGACGTCAGGAGCAAAGCTGGACTCGACGAGGTGTTGTCTGGGGTCCCAGAGGGCGTTTTGTCGTCGTCCGAGCTGCCAAGTATCGTTTTATTTCCATTCATTGAAGACGAGAGTGGGTTATGACTGTTCGTGTTGGAGTTCTCGTTGTTTTCCCTGCAAGGCAAAAGCGAAAAATGTAATCGGGACATGACCAAACACAGCACAAGCTTCTAGTCTCCAAGTTTATTCAAAACATTATCAGGGCAAACTTGGGTGCAGGGGGTGACACTGCCACTGTTTACCTATAGCCGCCTGTGGGTTAGTGTTCTCTGTGGGCTAACATCTATGATGGGTGATTTGTCTTTGAATATGAGGTTAGGCCTTCTGCTTTCCCATTTCGTCTCAGTAAAACCGGTGTATTTAAATCAACAGCCCACGTCTGCACAGTGTCCCCCACGCTGTTTGTTTAAACATGTGCAACACTGGCATATACTGGCAACCATGCCACTTTCTCCGCTTACTCATTGCTAAGAGCGTACTAAAAAGTTAGTATTTGTTCCCATTTGTGGAGACGTTTCCTGCATCTCATTATGGCATATAGTAGGCTACACCACTTCAACCTAATGTGGGTAGCAATAGAGAATTATGCCGATAGTAATATGAAAATGTAATTGACCAGTGATAATAATATATTTTAATGTGACAAATATATTTAAATATCAGTTTCCTTATGTTGAAGCTACTTTTTGCCTTAACCATATGTCTGTCTGTCTGCATGTCTGTCTGCATGTCTGTCTGTCTGTCTGTCTGTCTCTCTCTCTCTCTCTCTCTCTCTCTCTCTCTCTCTCTCTGTGGTGTGTGTGTGCGTGTGTGTGTTTGCACATAAAACCTCACCTTACACTTTTCTCTAGTAAATGTTTAAACTTACCTAAAATATACCCGAAATATAACTGAGTTGCCAAAAATAATAATAACAACTATTGGTAAGACTTTGGGTTAGTTAAATAGGCTCGCGTTTCGCTAACTATTTAAAGAATTTGACCTGGGATTTTCAGCTTGCTGGTTTAACGCCTATAGGCCCACAGTACAACGCATCAATGTTTACACAAGATGAAAGCTTCGTAATGATCCAGAAGCCATTCTTTGTGTTCACCCAAGTCTTGTATTAAAGCTCAATTACGTTTTAATTCGCAGTTACTCATACTTTAAGGAGTGGATTCAATGATTTATGCTGCGGTCTGAGCTCCCGTCACCCGCCGGCGGCTGAAACCAGACACCGTCTCCCCAAACACCTGACAGCACAGATCTTTCTGTTCACTCCAAAATGCCAACCTTTAAATGTTCACACAGACCCTATAAATCCCACAAAACACAAATGCATGACCAATATGTAAATACAGTTGAGAAGAAGTATAAGTGAATGATATGGTATTGTTTGGAATGTCTTCCTGAATTGTTGATGTGTTTTTATTAAATTAAAATCAGGAAAAATACTGAAATGCATTACATGTCTTTTACAGAAATATTTCAGGCTCGGTGCAGGCTTGTTTTAATAATATATGTCTAAATATGTGCATAAAAACACTGTAGAGAACTAGGACGTAAAAATATTATAATGTGAATAATAAAATACTATTCACAAGCACAACCAGGGATATTTTCCCAGTTTAGCGCTAAAAGTATTAAGATTTAAACTACTATATTTCAACGGAATTAACAAACTCCCAAATACATGGACACACGGTTTCCCGCAGCCAGAGCGCATAAACTCAATACTGAAGACTTAAGTTGATGCCTTCAAAATGTTTAGCCGAAAATATCCTACAGCTCATAAAAATATTTAGATAGCTACGTCGTGTGTTATTTTTGAAACCGTTAAGTCAAAATCCGAATGGAGCTTCCCCGGTATTGAGTTTTTCGGGGTGCATAACATGCGGTAGGCTACTTCTGAGTAAACATCCACTCGCTCGTACCTCTCCTTCGCCTCCGCTGCACGGTCTCTTTGTCGCCTGTTTTTGAACCAGTTGCTGACTTGCGTGGTGGTCAGCCCGGTAGCCTCGGCCAACTCCCTCTTCTCCCGCGGGGAAGGGTACGGGTTGTGGGTGTACCACTCCCTTAGTATGCTCCGACTCTTCTCTTTGAAGCAGTAGCTGGTCTCCTCACCGTCCCAGATCGACCGGGGCAGGGGAAACTTTCTGCGGACACGGTACTTTCCCACTGCCCCAAGAGGGCGGCCCCGGAGCTTCTCTGCTTCGATGTAGTGCGCCTTGAGCCACAGCTGCTGCAGCTTGGGGTGGTTGTGGGGCGAGAACTGATGGCTTTCCAGTATTTTGTAAAGCTCCCTGAAGTTTCCCCGATGGAAAGCGACTACCGCCTTGGCTTTGAGGACGCTCTCATTCTTGTGTAGGTGCTCACACGCCGGGAGGGACCACAAAAAGCGCCCGAGCCGCTCGATGTTACCCCCTTGTTGCAAAACCTCACAAACGCACGCCACTTGCTCTTGCGTAAAGCCAAAAGTCGGGAGCATAGACATGATTTCTGCTCGATAGACTCGGAGATTTCCTTTTCCTTTCCTTGGTCTGCCTCTGGGTCTGCCTCTGTGTTAGTGCTGGAGCAGCAGAGCGCTGACACCCGAAGTCCATGAACGGCAAAACTTCAGTTCAGAAGTGTCTCCAAATGACGAAGATACAATCCACTGTGGAGTGAGAAGGGAAAGCGCTCTTCTGCCTCCGCTTAGAAATGTAAATACTGCATATCCATCAAACAGGGTCGAGAGAAAAAGTATTAGTCCTCTTAAAGCCGTTCGCCACCTTTTCTAGGTCCTTTCACCATAACGCACTCCCGAAGTCCAAGCTCGCTCGCTTGTTTTAATAATATTATTCTAAGCTGGCAAGAAAAGCGATTATGTGAACTGTGATTGGTTGGTTATCTGACCCGGGGATGGTGAGGATAAGACAATAGTTTTAGTCAAATTATTTGCCATGGTTACGCTGTCATTCAAAGAAACCCGATATCCTTTGAGGTGGCTCCCTGGCCCGGCTGACTGATTGTTCCCTTCATTTCTTACCCGCCTACCGATAGAAATATAGCTCCGTTTTTCCGTCTATAATGGATTTTTTTGCCTGCTTCTTTGACTGACAAGTGAAGTAGCCAAACAGCGCAGTGCTTCGGAGCGGTGATGCCGCACCAAAAGGGAGGATGGCGCCAGAGCGCAGTGCAGTGCACGCTGTGCGGCGGATCCACACACGCCAAGTCCGCAAGAGGGACAACCCCTTGTCCTGTCCGTGTCCATAACCAGGAAACGAACCCCACTCCATAAGTTTATGCATACTCATTCGTGTCATAAACTAATACGATGTGCGTACTTGTGGCAGCAATACTACTAAAAAAAACCTGAGGTTCCATATTTTATAATCAGAGCTGTGTGTTTGCGTTTTGTTACCATGCCAACTTTTCGCACATTAAAAAAAAGATTGACATAACGAATTTAATCGTCAGGAAATGTACAGTTCATATCGCTTATGGATGCACAATCGATTTATGGTTAACGACAATAACGGCTTGTCATGCCTTATGCATTATTAACTAGGCACGTCGTGGGTATGGCATTACCGGTGGGAGAACCCTCTGTGGGTGCGCACCGTGGTGCAAAGCTTCAGCCTTGAAATCAAGGGAGCCATATAAGTTTTATGATCTGCCCAAAAAAACACCAGTTGCTGCTTCCGTATAGAAATGGCTGATTGGAGATTAAACTTGTGTATCTATCGATCAGGAAAAGATGTCGCAGAAGATAAACAACCTCAAGTTTTTGCTTGTTGTGAGAGACCACGTCGCAAGATGTCCCGGTAAGACAAGTACTCAGTCGGCAGGGGGGAGTGCATCAACACTGGAACAAGCCGAAATTATGGGGAGCCTTAATGTCGGTTGTGTTTTTGTGTGTTAAAAAGTCTTTAGTTCTAAAATGTTTAAATATACCCCAATTTACTATTACCCCAGACCTCTCATCCTTGCAGCCGCGGGCTGACGTTGCTTATTGGACATTGACCACTTGATGAGTTGGTGGGTAACCTTTAATTAAGTCAGCTGCGTACAGTAATGACTGGGATACGGTGGGGGAGCGTAAAACATCTAAGCTGTCACTCTCGCTTGCAGACTTCAAACCTTCGCGCAAAGTGGTAGACACCAGTTGCATCTTTGATCGCTAGAGTCGTCTGATCTCAGCCACTTCTTAACAGCACAGGAAAAGCAGAGCAGCGTCTGCTAGAAACATTTTGAAATCGCTGACGCTTGTAATATAAACGCGAAACGTCTAATATGGATAAAAGGTGTGCTGTCTGTGCTTTCAGAGCTGTCGGGAGTTGAGGTTAGATTTTCAGCCGCAGTTCATCGAGCCAAACCGAGATGTGGTGGTGTTGTCCTGTGGTCATAGTTCACCAATCAAAGTGCGTATCGGAATTTATGTAAATAGACAAACAATACTACGGTGAGCACCAAGACGCAGATAGATATTTTACCATCTAATGAAAAATGTTGTCACAATTTCCTTAAGGTAAAAAAACTATAGAAAGTTGGCTGATATAAATATCAATATGAAAACTGCATGATGATGATGATGACGACGACAAAAACAACAACAATAATAATAGCAACCATAATAAAAATAATAACAATAATACTCTGTCCTTGCACAGTTATTAATATGCATATATTTGTAACCATTTGGTGGTAAGTATAATATTTCACTGATATTTACGCATCTGATGGGTTATGACACTGACATAAAATGCGCAATTAAAAATATGACCGTCTGAAAATAGGCCTACATTGTTACAATAATTGGAGAGGCTATGTGCCTTTATTTTAACTAGTAATTAAAATAACGTCTCAAATGACAGAGGTGGTAGGGAGGGGGGCAGTTTATTATAGAGAAAAGTAATATTGAAAGAAGACCCTTATCCATTTACATGCTTTGTTTTCGCCTGGAGAGGGAACTGTGTTTAATAAATTTACTTAGGTTCTGCCTTAAGCAAAACTCACTGAATGGCACTCGGGCATTCTGTAGACGGCAGCAAATTACCAAGGGACAGAGCTGGTGAAATTGATACCTATGGTCCTTGAGACCCGGATAACCATAGCCTATAGGTTTACCAAAAAAAAAAAGAAAGAAAAAGGAGAGAGAGAGAGAGAGAGAGAGAGAGAGAGAGAGAGAGAGAGAGAGAGAGAGAGAATTTTATGTTCTAAAATTCAAGCGACCTAAAAAAACACATTAATAATATATGTATAATATATTTATAATATATTGTGTTGTATTTTCATCATGGTAATGTTATTATTTGGGCCTGGAGGGTGTTTTTTGACTGCCGAAATCGCAAAGCAAGCAACGAAAGCAATTAGCTGGCGTGTTTAAGGTTTTCTGAAGCACTGTTTGACAGTTAGGTCACACCAAGTAGCTTTTAAATTGGCTTATCTTGCTGAGAAATCTTAGCAAAACATCGACAAGCTTCTTAATTGAACCTAAATCTTCACAAAACATTGCTTTGTGCAGTCCAGTCTATTTGACACATTGCTGTAGTATTCAAACTATGGTTTTGTATACTTTTGAGACAGAGTTCATCTAACCAGAAATAGTTAAAACTTAATGTCATAATGTCATGGAGTAGAATCAAATACAAACACTGTTCATCTGTTGTTGTTAATGTTTTTTGAAGGAAAAACAAAGTGTACAGTGTGACCTGGGGGGTGGGCTGACAAGACAGGTTTTGTCACGTACAACTAACGCTGACAGACACACATGCTGAGAGAGAGAGAGAGAGAGAACCCTAACCAGTTGCAACGCAAATGCCTGTGACACGTGCGACATGACACACTTGTCATTCTAGTCTTGCTGAGACCTAAGTGTCCTCAAAATCAGCCCACAACCAACCAACTCTCCTACATACGGCCTCCTCAGTTGTCTCTCATCGGCACGACATTCTGAAACCACTGAAGCCTATAGCTACGGGCCTGAATCGAGGCGCCCCATCTCGACTTTGACAATGTTTGTAAACCTCTCGTGCTTCCGCGGATCATTTTGATCAGCGCTCGCTCTCAGAGACCCGCGTGGCCCGTCTGAAGCGGTAATTATTACAACGCTGATGAATGGGGATCACGTTTCGCCTAATAGCCGCCCTCTATTTTCACAACCACCCACCGCTAACCCGAGAGCGCACAGCCACGACCTTCACTAATTGAACTGATTATTGCAAGATGTCTCATTTTTTCCCTTTCCCTTCGCTCTCTCTCTCTCCCTTGGCAAGGGCCCGTGTGGTCGGAGGGGACGTGGCTGTCTCACTCCCCCTGCGTGCCCCTGTGAGACCTGCCCGACTTGATGAGCCGCATTCCCTCAGACACGCCATGTTAGCGAGGAGCTTTCGGACGGGAGGCCCTTTGAATTGAAGCCAGACCTCCAGCGTCTGTGTGGTTTGTCGAAACACTGATCAGCATGGGGGTAATAATTAAATGTTTATTCTGAAGAGGAAATTAGGCACGGTGTGGATGCCGCACCGGTCCCTGGGATGAGCGTAGCCTGCATGACCCTAGGAGTATAGCTCACTTGAGCATGATAGCAACCTGATTAAAGAAAGACTGCTTTCAAACTGGCCCCCATGACTATGGGAGATCGATATCATGCTTAACTTTAGCACCCCCAACCCACACACACACCACACAAGTCATGTCTGGACAGAGTTTATGCTGAGATGGGTGGCCTAACGCAGGTGTGTGTGTGTGTGTGTGTGTGTGTTTGTCAGCGCGAAGCGTGGGCCTTCTGTGGCTTTATTTCGAAGCATTTAGCAGCATTTGGAGAGCTCCTGCGCCTGAGGCCATCCATTTTCGCGCCTTACGCGGGAGGTCTGTTTATTTTCACTGGTCATAAGGACACCGCGTGTCTGTGTTTGCACATGTGTGTATGTGCATCTCTGTGTATATCAGCAGCTCGTGTATGTGTTTTCTCATCCAGACACACACACACACGCAGGCACACACGCGTAGGCTGAGGCGGACATGGAGTTGCCTGTTGTTGCACCGACTCCTACTCCGGGTGTTTCACGGGTGCTAACCTTTATAGTCCCTAGGGCCCCAGGTCGCGCGTGACATCTCGAGAACCTGCCTTATGTCAAAGCAACAGTGAACAGTGCGCGCAGCTGTCTGAAAGGGGCAAGTGCAGCAGTGAAGAAATTGAGTGCTTGGATAGGCCAAACTCAACACAGGTTTTTGAAGGACAGAGAAGTTTATGTTTGCTGTGTTTTGGGGTATGAGAATTTGTGCCCATTTCTAAATTGAAATAAACATATTTTAGAATTAGGGGAGAGTTGTGTAGATAAATAGCTGTTAATTAAAGTACAATTAAAACAGGATTACTGAAACTACTTCATTAAAAGACTATTGTTGCCTAGAGTAGCCTACCACTAAGATTATATTTGTCATACTGAAACAAAAACAATTAAAAAGAAATAAACTCATAAAGCTACACGGTATTAGAAACTCAATAGCTTCAGATTATGTAAATTTAGCTAATCGAGTTTATGAGGTAAGGAGGAGTTCTCCGCTGGGACTGAAATCACGCCGGTGTCAAACTCAGGGACATCCGATACTCGGCCTTCCTACCCCGCTGTAAGTGACACTAGGCCGTCCTGTGCTGGTCGGGAAAAAATGGCTTATAACTACATCATGACCCAGAGGCCATATGGAAGACAAAACTTTATAACAAACGATGACATTGTAAACATGTTCTGCAGGTCTAAATGTTTTTTCTTACTGCGTGTACCATATCTGCACTTGCTTTTATGCAAACTATATATTGTCGTTTGATCTGAAATGAATAAGAGGGTACAGACGCAGTTGGGCTTTACAGTTAATTACACATTTTTACACTCCAAGTACTGGCTTTGGTGAGTAACCCTAAACCCTAAGTTGTCATCACAAGTCACAGAAGGTTAATGTGGTTGTTTGAGGAGACACCCAGGTTACACTCTGCGTGCTAGTGTCAGCTTGGGTCTCACAGCCATGCGAAATAAACGGGGCTAGTTAAGATTATTATTATTATTATTATTATTATTATTATTATTATTATTATTATTATCTGTGAGTGCGGAAGCGACGAGTGAGTGACATATAATCATTAGCAAGTTTAGGTGAGGTGCAGTTTTTTTCATCACTGGATACGTTTTTCATGAAGAATCATGTCCATTTTTGAACACAATAACATTAACATACACAACTGCAGTAGAATAAGCTCGCATTCTTCTACGAAAAGTCAGGTGGGGTGACTTGGAGATGAGTATAGGATTAAGGTCTGCATGGCAATCTCTTAGCGGGTCACCTGGTCTTGTATGACACAAGTCAACAGCTATCCGGCGCGCCTGTGCTGTGCACTCGTCATGATCTCTGTCTCCGTCTTTCTCCCTCTGTCACACACACACCCACAGTCTTCCCCATGGGCTTTTTTAAACGATCTGCATACCATCTATACCCAGGCTGCACCCGCCTGTCCTCTGCTTCGTGTCAAACACCTTAGTGCCAGCGTCCAGCCATGAGTTCTTCTAAAAGCCATTGTATCAATAATGCTTTTTCCTTTCACCGGTCGCCGTTTCCATGGATCTTCGGCTTTATATGTCAAAGAAAAGGTTTTATTAAAATGCCGAGTAATTAGTCGTGCTGCACGGCAGAATTTGTATTCGTGCCTGTAGCCGGAGGTTTATGGCGCTTCGCGGTTTTACTTGAAACAAGAAGTTCATGCGGTGTCAGGAGCCACATGGGTTGTAAATACTTCCTAGATAAAGTCAGTTCGCGCGCAGCGCAGAACACTGTGCTCTAGTGAAAAGCGCACGCTGAAAAAGGCGAGCGGGTAGGGTCGCATAATTAGCTAAATTGGTCTCTGGTTTCTGTACCGGAGTTCTGGGCATTCTCAGGTTGGACTTAAAAAGCCAATGTGAATATAGGGCGTCTTTCTTTTCATAAAACATAAATCGTCAGTGTGATAGAAGCCCATGCTCTTGCAGCGGTACTAATGTTGATACTGCTATTCCTCAGTGCACATGATGTGTCAAAACATAAACTTCTGTAATTGGCCGTGATAGGCTACAGATGATCTAATGAACAGAAGCCCCATCATAGTCAATACATTATTATTGTTGTTATTATTATTATTATTATTATTATTATTATTATTATTATTATTATTGTTATTATTATTATTATTATTATTAGTAGTAGTAGTAGTAGTAGTAGTAGTAGTAGTAGTATTGATAATACCATTATTGCATTGTTTTATTTCTCCGTTGATTAATCAATATAAACTGTGTGAAACCACACATTGTAAAGATGATTTGGAGCCACACTTACAATGTAAACAGCAGGTTTCGGTACAAGCTGTCATGAGGTTGGGATCTGGTTACAGCATCATGTTTTATTTCAGCAAAGTTGGCTTAATGAAGGGCTGGCAAAATGCAGACGTTCACTCAGGAAGTTGATAATTGCAATCAATTTCAGGTCTGTGCAACCGCAGTCCGTTAGCGGTGGAAAGCTGAGCTGTGGTTTTAAAGGTGGGAAAATTGCATCGACACACACTCTTTAGTCAGGCGCCAAGTTTTTTCTCATTTAAAAGATTCTCTGTGCTATCGTCAACACATTTTAATGGGATATCATATTGCTCAAATTTTCATCGTGTTTCCGGCAACAAGTCTCATTCTGTTACAAAGTCCACGAATAGCTTACGGCATTGAAAAGTCATCGGGGGACCGACTGCGCGACGTGATAGGCTTTTTGATTATCGCATCTCTCTCTGCTGGCAGCCTTCACTCGCGGATGGCACGAGGAAGACAACTTCCTGGAATAGGTCTGGCGCTGATGTGGCGCGCGCCCGAGCCTGTTGCAAGTAGTGCTCGCACAAGTCACATCCAACGCCGTTCCCGTGTCGTAACCAGTTTTCATTCATGGTGCAGTGGTTTCCAACAACTTGACAGTAATTCAGCGCAACAATTTTAACCAAAAAAGGACAGTAAGGCAACCCCTAGGGTCAGCACGATTGTAAATATTTCTCAGGTATCTACAAAATATTACCTAAAAAGCTTGTCCTTGTGTATAGCATTTATCAAAGTGAAATAAGTGTTGTAGCAACCAAATCAGCCCCAGAGAGCTACTGCAAAGTTGTTGATACTGCCACACACACACACACACATACACACAAAGCTTTTAGCTGTTATGTAGTGAATGGAGGCACGCTGGCCCTGTCAAACAACAATGATAAGGATTATAATGCTGTTTAAAAAATGAGTGGAAGAAAGTGTAAAAGATAGCTGAATTGAATGTATGACATACACCGGCCCAAATATGTGTTTGTAAACGTATCACTGTGTGGGCTCAGGCTATTTACGGACAGCCAGCCAGGCTCGAGAACCTGCCACTTGTGCGCTCATTCTGGAAGACATGCAGGAGAAGATAGGGGAGAGGGAGAGAGAAAGAGAGAAGCAGAGAGAGGGAGGGAGACAGGCAGAGAAAGAGAAAGGGATTACTGTCAATTGCTTACAAATTGCAATAATACCCACGGCCCTGGCCACCCACCACCCACACACACACATGCATGCCAACATACTTCATACACACACACACACACACACACACACACACACACACACACACACACACACACACACAGTTGATAAATTGCTACATGTGTCCATTCCAGTGCAGCGATGCGTGACGCCTCCACTAAAGCAGGCATTGCTGATCCTCCTCTTCCCAGCCAACAGCAAAACACACACACACACACACACACATGGTTGCCGCTACTCCTGTTTCCTATCTGACAGGATTACATATCTGCCAATCAAATTCCTAACTGAAAAAAAAAGAAAAAAGGTATGAACTTGAAATTGAAACTTTGCCTAATTTTGTTTGTGTTTTCCTTGCATTGTTACTTAGTCATGTCCTAGTGCAGGAGAAGCACTGTGTGTGTGTGTGTGTGTGTGTGTGTGTGCCCGAGAAAGAGAGAGAGAGACATAGAGAGAGATGAGGAGAATGAGAGAGGGAGAAAGAATGAGAGTGCTTAGGAATCACCATCTTACTAGATTTTTTTTCTTGAATTTGTGTGTTGGTGTGTGTGAGAGAGAGAGAATGTGTGTGTAGGGGTGTCTTTATTTTTTAGTGTTTCTTTTTAATTGTGCCCTGCCAGGAGACAGCAGATGTAAATTAGCCTGAGGCTAACTCTGGTCAACCGCATCAAATGGCAACATTTATGGTTAAAATTGTACATGCTCCCTCATATATGAAATAAATGACAAATGACAAATAATGAGCTGTGCGAATGAGTCCAGGTTGGCGGGAGCAAATGCCAGTGTTTGTGCTTTAACAGATAATGAGGACCCAGACTACTGAGGGCCCGTTCCTGGGGACCTGTGCTATGAAAGACACGACTGTATGTCCTGTTCTTGTTAGTGATAGCATTGAACAGACAGCTGTGTGTGTGTGTGTGTGTGTGTGTGTGTGTGTGTGTGTGTGTGCGCGTGTGTGTGATAGGATAGGGGAGAACAGACGGCCGTCACAGAGAGAGCACCTGCAGGAGATTGCATAG
>CM050204.1:12541041-12556041 GCA_027475355.1 Coilia nasus | reverse complement strand
CGCACGCATCTCTGCCTGTGTCTCTGAACTGTCCGCATGGATGAAGGAACACCACCTCCAGCTTAATCTGTCTAAGACTGAACTCGTGGTGGTCCCAGCCCAGGATTCAATCCATGATATCAACCTGAATATGGGCACTGTCACTGTTGCTCCGAACAAGGTTGCTAAAAACCTGGGCACCATGATTGATGACCGGCTATCATTCTCTGACCACATTATCTCCTTAGCGCGGTCGTGCCATTATGCGCTGTACAACATTCGAAAAATCAGACCGTACCTGACCCAATATGCTGTTCAGCTCCTGGTACAGGCTATGGTCATCTCTTGCCTTGACTATTGCAATTTCCTTCTGGTTGGCCTTCCTTCTTGTGCAATCAAACCATTGCAAATGGTCCAGAATGCCGCAGCACGACTGGTTTTCAATCACCCCAAAAGGACACATGTCACTCCGCTCTTCATCAACCTGCATTGGCTCCCAGTGTGGGGCAGCTGTGGTCTAGTGGTTAGGGAGTTGGTCCTGTGATCAGAGAGTCGCAGGTTCAAATGCCCCCCTAATCATGGCTGAAATGCCCCTGCGCAAGGCAACTGACTCCACACTTCTCCAGGGACTGTAACTGAAATAAGTTAACTAAAACTAAAATAACTGTAAGTCGCTCAGGATAAGAGCGTCAGCTAAATATAATGTACTAATGTATGGTGGCTGCCAGGATCCAACACAAAGCTTTGACTCTAGCCCACAAAGTCACTTCCGGATCGGCCCCTGCCTATCTCAACGTCATACTAAAGGCTTACATCCCGTCCAGAGCACTGCGATCATCTAATATGAACCGTTTGGCCGTACCCTCTCCTAAGACAAAGCGAGGTCACTCCAAACTTTTCTTCATCACTGTCCCTCAATGGTGGAACAACCTACCCTGCCAGTCACTACAAGAGCAGCAATATCCCTCTCGACCTTCAAAAAGCTCGTGAAAACCCTTCTTTTTCCTTCCTAACAAAACTAATCTCTACTAACCATCTCTTTATAAAGGTGCCTTCGATGTTAGTTGTTAATTTACTATGTCCTCCTTTTCTCTTTGGATAATAGCATCTGCTAAGTATAGTGTAATGTAATGTAAAACAACTTTACTTAACTTAAGAACATAACTTAAGAACTTTACTTAACTTAAGAACTTTACTTAAGAACTTTACTTAGCTTAAGAACTTTACTTAACTTAAGAACATAACTTAAGAAATTTACTTAACTTAAAAACTTCACCTAACTTAAGAACTTAACTTAAAAACTTCACCTAACTTAAGAAGTTCAGAATTTTACTTAACTTAAAAACTTTACTTAACTTAAGAACATAACTTAGAAACTTTACCTAACTTAAGAAATTAACTTAAGGACCTAACTTAAGAATTTAACTTAAGAACTCAACTTAAGAACTTAAAACCTAAAAGATCTAAACATTCTAAATGATTTAAACACACCTACTTACCATAAAACAGAAAGCCTCTCTCCAACCCTCCTGATGGTAAGGACTCCAACGTGATTTGACACAATGGGAAAAAAGTATGGCTAGACTACGCAACACTACGCAGTGGCATGTGCAGAAGTATGCAAGAGCCTGAAGTGTGTGTTCGCTTGTGTGTGTGTTTGTGTGTGTGTAGGCGCACTTCCATGACCTCGTCACAGGGAGATGAAAGTGTGCGACTTGCCCTGATTGGCTAGGACCACCGAGAAGGGTCTGAAAACCAAGCCCTGGCCCAATCAGGCGGGCCAATAACTCAAACAAACTGGCCCTGGCGTGCGTCTCCCAACACAGAGGGAATCACATAGCTGCACAGACTAGAGTCCTGATTAAGAAGGAGACAGCCATGCAGCAACAAGGAGATGTCTGACAGCAGTAGCGGCAGAATGCAAGAGGATGTGTGTGTGTGTGTGTGTGTGTGGGTGTGAGGGGTGTGTGTGGAGGTGTGTGTCAGTTTTTTTAATGGGGGAGGGGGTATTTTGGGTGGGTGGGTGGGTTGGGAATGAGTTGTGTTTGTGTGTGTGTGTGTGACAGTGGGTGGAGAATTGGGTGGTGGGGGGTTATGTGGATTGGCAATGAGGTGTGTGTGTGTAAGGTGTGTGTGAGCGTGTGTGTGTGTGTGTGTGTGTGTGTGTGTATAAGCGGGATAGAGTATTTTGGGGGGTGGGGTGTGTGTGTGTGTGGGGTGGAGGTAGGTGGGTTGTGGATGAGGTGGGTGGGGTGGGCGTGTTGGTTGAGGGGGTCAGGGGGTTACGCTTGTATCTGTTGCCCCGTCCCGAAGGGGAAGTGACACGAGATACTTAAAGACCAAAATTGCTCCACTTAGCCAAACAAACTGCGCCGCCTTAGTGCAGGGCCCTCTAATGGCCAATAAAACCAGGATGTGCACCCCGAAACCCCCCCTCCACCCAAACCCCCCCCACCCCCACCCAAGAGCCATGAAATACTAGGGGCGAAATTAGCGAGGAAAAATAAATTCCTGTTGAAGCCAGGCTCAAGACTTAATGACCGCTGTTATTCTGCCCATCTCTGGAAGGTCAGAGGGCCTCCTCCATGCAGATAGCATGGAGAAGTTAGAGCCTCTTAAAGTCCTTTTCTTCTCTGGAAGCGGAGAGGTGGGGGTGGGGGTGGGGAGAGAAGGCGGCAGTCGTTTGCCGTGGAACCTAAAACCCTGGGGGTATAGAACACGGTGTTCGGTATGAAAAATAGATGCATCCCCAAATAACATCCACCGGATCCTCTGGACTTTGACTTTTTTTTTCTCTGATAAACTCTATGTGATGCTCTTTGATGTTCCATGTTGTTCATTCAATTCAGTTCAGTTCAATTCAATTCAGTTTTTATTGTTTTATTGTGTAGTATTGTTTATTGTTACGTAGATCAGCAATTTCACTGCCCCTCTTACTCAGCAATTTCACTACATTTCCTACTCCACCCAAGATCTCTATGCACGTGACAAATAAATATCCTTGTATCCTTGTAAATATCCTTGTATCATACAGCACCTACAAATACAGGGCACAGCCATAATGAGACATGATACAACTCTGTTAGACATATATATATGTATATAATATTTGTGCATGAACATATACATATATAATACACATAAACATATATAATATTTGTGCATGAACATATTGATTACATATTCATAGTGTGAATGGTAATTGGTGCATGTCTTGCTGTAAGTCAGTTCCACTGTCTAATTTTCTCTCTGTTGAATCCCCCACACACTTCCTCTCCCTTACAGAGTGACTCACTCCCCATACCTAAGTTCAGAATGAATGGCCATGTGAAAATGCTAGCCTAATAAATTCTTGTTCTAGCAAATTGTTTGAACAGTCCAGCACTCCATTGCTCTGTACTATCATTTTATTAGGGCAGGAGACTGCAAGGATTTAGTGAGTGCATGTATGTGTGTGTGTCTGTGTGTGTGTATGTCTGTGTGTGTCTGTGTCTAAAGTGGTGCATGCGTGCATATGCGTGTGTGTGTTTGTGTTGTTCTGTGTGTGTGTGGGTCTGTGGGTTTGTGTGTATCTGTGCGTGTGGTTGTGCGTGCATGCATGTGTGTATTGTGTGTGTGTGTGTGTGTGTGTGTGTGTGTGTGTGTGTGTGTGTTAAGGCCTCAGCAGTTAGGGTGAGTGTTAGGGGGCTTGGTGTCTTCTAATGGTTTCTTTGGAAACCATATGTCCTTCATGTCAGCTAAAACTCTACGGTTACAGTTGAAGTTGGTGCGAAAGACAGACAAGTTGTATAATATGAGGCCTTGGGGCTTTTTAAGCAGATCTCACTGTATAGCATTACACTCAATAAATCTAGGCCTTGCCATCGTGCTGACATAAATTAGAGGCCCTGGCCTCCTGCAACCGTACTTCCAGAGGTGTCACTGGGCAGTCCCTACACTCCACATGCATGCACGCACAGACACACACACACACACACGCGCACACACACACTTCTAAAGACATAAACAGACAAATACACTTACACATACACACCCACATCCAAATGCACTCTAATACACACACACATACAGTATATATACTTTTCAGTGCACAAGCACATTCACACACACACACACACACACATGCACACACAGACGCTGTTTCATGCAATTAGAGGGCCACTTCTCCAGCAAATGCCTCCTCTCTCTGGGTCAGTGATAGCAAAAGGCTCTTAAACTTTATACTCCCTCCTGGAGCGGAAAAAGAAACGCGCGCTACAGTACAGCGGTGGAGTCTGATGATTTGGCATACTCATTAATGCCCCTTATGCAGAGACTTCGGATGGAGCGTTTAACTGCAGGCGTGGGCATTTGCAAGATCCCGGGTGTCGTTTCCATCAGCCGGCACCGTTTCGAGAGCTTGTAAACGCCAGCCAGATACTGCAAAGCTAATTTAGGTTTTTATATAAAAACCCAATACTGTACTTTAAAGGCAGAGGAAGGAAAGGGATGTGTTTTATACCCACTTGAGTCATAGTAAAGTTGGTCCCAGTGCCTTTTTGAAATCAGATACAAATATATGAAGTCACTTTAAAACATTTTTACAAACATAGGTTCACTTTAAGAGGAATTATTTACACTGATGTGTCTAGCCTACACTGCTTTGCATAATTAAAAGCTGTATGTATTACATTTAAAAAATATTTAGTGTGAGATATTCTGGCAGTAACTTACACAATAGACAGTGAAACTAATATGAATAAGTACAGTGATAAAAAACATTAATTATTTTCTCCTCCCCAAGTTTTTTGTGCATTAGCAGTAAATGTTGTGGCTTAGGGCAGCAGGGAACTCGATTTGAAAGTCTGTGGTAAGCAAAAACATGGAGCTGATAACCACAAGTGCTCAGCAGCAAAATGGCTGAAAAAGGGCTCTTTGAACATGACTTCCTAGACAAAACACACGCGCTCACGCAAAATGTTGTGCACCTCAGCATATTTACAGACTTTTTATCCCCGTGTAATCTTTGTAGTCCTGGAGTAATTGAATAAAATCTCGCTCTAGCCAACAGCGAGTGTTTTTGAAGACGTTGTCAAAGAGTCAGCTAAATGCTTTTAAGGGATGACATCCAAGCCGGATTCGATGCTAATGGCATTAGCCCAGGCGGTTACCTGTATCTCACCTTTCCTGTTTGTGCGCCACACTCACACCAGTGTTTGTCGCGGACAAGAGCCGGTTTGTTTTCATCATTTGCGCCGTTGCCTGCCAGCTAAGAAGGGTAAATAAAAAATCAACACAACTTCACAGGGCATATGCCCATGGGCCAACAACTGTTCTTGTCACAGCTTAACACAAACATGCACACACACACACACACACACACGCATATACACACATGCACACACACACGCGCACACACACACACACACACACAAACCTCAAAGTCAGGTTGGCAGAGGAAATGTAAATACATTCTGCCAAAAGAAGCAGAAAACACATACAACACAACACACAAAATCTCTTTCTCCATCTCTCTCTCCCTCCCTCTCTCTCTCTCCCTCACTTTTTCTCTTTTTCCCTCTCCCTCTCTATCCCTCATTCTCTCTCACTCTCTCTCTGTCTCTCCCTCTCTGTTTTTCCCTCTCTCTCTCGCTCTCGCTCTCTCCCTCTCTCTCTCTCTCTCGCTCTCTCTTTTTCTCTTTTTCCCCCTCTGTCCCTCTCTCGCTCTCTTTTTCCCTCTCTGTCTCTCTCTCTCTCTCGCTCTCTGTCTCTCTCTCTGTTTTTCACTCTCTTTCTCTCTTTTGCTCTCTCTCTCTCTCCTTTTCTCTTTTTTCCTCTCTGTCCCTCTCTCTCTCTCTCCTTTTCTCTTTTTTCCTCTCTGTCCCTCTCTCTCTCTCTCTCTCTCTCTCTCTCTCTCCCCCTCTCTTTCCATCTCTCTCTCTGGGTAGACTTGGTGAAGCACATCTGAGCGAGGCTTGACTGTGGCACAAAGGTGAGGCCTATGAAGCCTGTGAACTATGGTGGGCACAAACAGACATATAGAGCTAATCCACACTAGTCATTTAAATGTATTTTGGGGTAAATCTGATTGCAAGTGGCTCGTCCTAAAGACAGGTGTGAACAGTGACCAAAGCGCTTTGGAATCTGATTGCTCAAACCAGATGTGGAGCTGGTTTAAGATGCTTGTATCCACATATGTTCCACAGTATGAACGCTCAATGCGTCTCTGACCATGACGTGCTAGACAAAGGTAGGTAGACGCTAAAGGTAACTCCTATTGCAAGTGAGCAGCTGAGAGACATATTAAAACACTGGTGTTGGTGGGGTGGGATGCTGTGGCGTGTGTCCGTAGCGACCCAGGTTCAGATCCGGCCTGGGTCATTTCTCAACCCCACCCCATCTCACTCTCTCTCACTCACCTCCTGTCCCACTCTTCCCTGTCCTGTCAATAAGGACACAAAAAGCCCAGAAAACATGCTTAAAAAAAAACACTGCTGTGAATGAAATGTGACTTGGCTGACCACTTCGGAATCGGAATTACCCAAGACACATTCTACTGACTAGTGCGAACAGGCTCATACACTATGCACCTGGAGGCAGAAGTTTGGCACGGGTGAGCAGTCGTGGTGAGCAGACAGACACACACACACACACACACACACACACACACAGAACACTGAAAGGCAAGATGAGGAGGAAGAGAAGACCCTGCTGGAAGCAGGAAACGGCAGGGATCTTCCTCTTCTCTCCTGTGCAGGATTTTTTTGTGTTGTTTTTTTTTTTTCTTTTCTCGCGGTTGCCATGACTGAACCTGCGTGACCCCTCGTGTGAGTGACAGCAACGCGGAAGCGAGCTGACATTGTTGAAGTATGAATTTCACCGTTTGTGTGTTTTTGCAAAACACGGCATCGGATCAGTCTCTCTTGATTGGCGAGAGGGCTCTGACCCCGGGTCGACCCATCGGTCGGGATGGGGGGGGGGTTTATTGGCCAGTCAGGTCCAATTTATAAAGGCTACGTGACTCAATTTGCAGCTTATCATACAGCATTTGCAGGCGCTTTAATTCAGCAGAAGGCCCGCAAACACGCACGCCATCAATTTCAGAGCAGAGGGGGAGAAAATCACTGGGGTTTCGGACGCTGTCTCCGCAACGTACGATGAACGCTCTGATAAATGTGCACTCGTGGGCGTTGCGGTGCATTCGTTTTATGAGACATATGGAAGAAATCAAAAAGATATTTCGTGAAGTGCTGCTTCTCAATATGTGACATGTTTCCCAGCCAGTGCATTTGCTTGTATAAATAATGCAGTCATATAACCTCACATTGCTTTGTCACTTTTGTCTCTAAGCTGACACTGGTAAGTCCTATTACACATCGTTAATTAAATATGTTTGCTTTTTGCTTTTGTTGGAGATTAGTAACATTATCTTTCGGCACACACTGCTTTATATTTACCCAGACAAACACAGTGGTGTGTGTGTGTGTGTGTGTGTGTGTGTGTGTGTGTGTGTGTGTGTGTGTGTGTGTGTGTGTGTGTGTGTGTGTGTGTGTGTGTGCAAGTCTGTTTGCTTACAGGTTACACACTCGCTCACACTCACAGGTTACGTTGTTTGCAAACGTGCAGAGAAAGCACACCTTGTTGAGATCGGTTTTCACTGAGTGGAAAAGGGTTTAACCCACCATGTAGTTTATTGTCTGTGTATTGACACACGGATCTTTCTCTGCAGGTTCCTGGTTTTTACGTATGGAAGAACTTGTGCTTTTATTCATGTATTTGAAATAAGTGTTTACAACAATAAAAATGTATTTAAAAATATTTCACAGCTTCTTTTTCAATGTTGACTTTTTTGTCCAGTCATGGAGGTAATTGATGTAACAAGCACAGTAAAATTCCATGTGGCATCACGACAAACACGGCCCAAACAGACATGGACGTTTTTTTCAAATACTGTAAAACCTGCTCTGCACCCACCCCTCCCTAACAACTCCTCATACCAATCCCAGTCTCAGGCCCATTCTTTAATCTCTTACCAGGAAGGAACTTCCCTGTTAGGGCTGGGTGTCAGTTTTACCATGGAACACAATATAAAAATATACACAGCAGTTTGTGTTTCCATAGAAGCAGAGGTGTCAATCCCTGCTTCAGAAAGTAAAAAAAAAATGTCCTGCCATGTATTTCTTTCTGCTTGTCAGGATTTCACTAATTAGCACATTTAGGTGTCTGATAATTTATTTGCTTCTTATTAGGATGAGCCGGTTAAAAAAACAGTTTGATCAAATATGTTTGCAGATAAAGGGATTTTGGTAACACTTTACTTTGCGGCTCACTTTTTAGTGTATTAACAACATGTAATATTATGAACTTAAATTGTACACACCTAACACTAGTGGCTACCTGACACTTTCTCTTGTCCGAGAAAAGAAGTGATTGAGGGACTAAAAAAATACTCTAGTGTGCATCATTTGTATTGAAAACCTAAACCCAAAACTTAAAAACCTGTGGTAAAAAATGCCCAATACCTGTCTCGTGACACACACACACACACACACACACACACACACACACACACACACACACGCACATGCTGCCCTCACACACTTGTCCGCCCTGTTGATGGTGTATGTAGGTGTCTGGGATTTGAATGGTTGTGAGTAGGCAGGTTAATTGCATATGTCACGACCAAACATTAGTGATTGGGTAAAAGCAGAGCCACTCGTTTTAAACCTCAGCAGAGTCTACACCTCCAGAAGGAAAACGTATCTCAATGCAGCACAGCCAGACCCTCTGTATGAAATGAAGTGTAGTAAGAGGTTGTGGTTTAATAGGCTTGGTGATCCTATTCCTGTCAAGATCCTTGGCACTGCGACATCATCCAGGGTTGTTAAAAACAGGCGCCTGCCTGGTAGAAAAGGTAGAAAAAAAGGTAGAAAAAGGTAGGAAAAAAAGATATCACTAAAAAACAGAGGTGGACAAACTAATTTGAGAAAGTCCTTACATGTACTCCTTCTGCCTGTGCTCTTATCACAGGTCATTTTTGACTTATTGGCTCATTTACCTGGCTGAAGAGTCATGCTAATTACTAGCCTAGCCTAGCCTAGCCTGGTAAACCCGCCTCTCGTACTTCATTTCATTTTGTACAGAGGGTCTGGACCGGAATCTCTTGAGGGTCATTTAGCAAGTCCCAGCAAGACTCAATCCAACCAGCGAACAGAGGGTGTGTTCGTGAGCCGTGACGTTGACCTTGTGCGCTACATTTGAATTGTAGTGCGTAGGTAGGCTAATTGCATACGTAACGACCAGGCGTTAGCGATTGGGTAAAGGCAGAGGCACCTTTTTTAAACTTCAGCAGCGTCCACACCTCCAACAAATCGTTTCTGATGGTCTCTGTTCCAGACCCTCTGTACAAAATGAAATGAAGTACGAGGGGCTGGTTTACCAGGCTAACTTCAGCCATGGATGAGGGTGCAAGCAGGGCATTTTTGGGGTTGTTAACTCCCCCATCCCCATTCTTCCTCCTGGAAAAGGATTCGAATGTACAACTCTACCAATCTCAAGACCAACTCTCTAACCACTAGGCCACAGCTGTATGTTGACTTTTGATTTCTGAACCCGGGATGTACACGAAGCAAAGGTGAAGTGGAGCTGAGCAGTGAGCGATGAACTGTTGGCCCTTGATTTGTGAGGTTGTAAGGGCCTGCAGATAGGACCTGGCCCAGGGAGAGGAGAGGAGAGGAGAGGAGAGGAGAGGAGAGGAGAGAACGAGCAAGGCGAAACAGAGAATCTTCCCGGGACCATAAAACAAGCGTGTGTCTGGAATCAATCTGGCCAGCGATAGCTATGGCTTGCTCCACTCTGTAGTTCTTTATGGTGTGGACCTGGGGTTTAAGACTGCTGTTGCTTTATCTCTCCTGTTGAAGATGTTGGGGTCAGATTTTTTTTTTTTTTTTTTTTTTGGGGGGGTGGGGGGGGGGGGTAGCAATGATGGAGGGTGTTCTCCAGTACTCTACCTGCTCCTCTGGCAAGTGCTTTAGCAGAGCACTGAAACAGTAGAGGTGTAACAGATAGGGGGGTGGAGTTGAGTTCTGTAGCCTCCACTCCTTAAACCCACACACGCTGGGATTTCAGCCTCCAGCTGGCCCTCAGCACCACTGAGTCACAGAGCACTCAGAGACACACACACACACACACACATATGCACCAGTACACACACAAACACACACACACACACACACACACACACACACACACTGCCAACACGCATGCACTGCGCGCACACACACAAGAACGCACACACACAAGGAAGCAGTGGACTCTCTCTCAATCTCTCTATGTGTCCCTCTTTCTGTTTGTTTCCTTTTCTCCAAACAGTAAGAACAATGAAACTCTTCTTCTCTCTTTGTCTATCTTCTTTTTTTTGTTTAATTCCCTTTGGAGGGCTTCTGGTCCAACCAGTAACAGTCAAATATATCTGGTTGTCTAACATAAAAACTGGCGAGTATTTAAGTGAGTCAGACCTTTAGATGTAATTGGTCTGTGTGTGGGTGTGTGTGTGTCTGTGTGTAGGGTCCTGCGCAATTCCTGTCACAAGTGAGTCATTGTTCAGTTGTGGTCCTTCTGAAGCAGATTAATTTAAGTTCAATTGGGGAAACAGCCCCAGGTATCTAACCCCCCCCCGCACACACACACACATACTTCCCTCACACACACACACACACACACACACCAAGTGAGTCTGTCTGTGTTCTGTCTTTTATCAGCCAGAACTAAGGTGAGCACACCCTGCCTTATAACCTACCCTAACCTGAAATAATACACACACACACACACTTTCTCATGCACACCTGTGCACAAATGGACACGCACATACATACACATATGAACGCACACACACACACATAGACTTTTCACGGCAGTGGCATTTTTAACAGTTTGCACAACTGTTAGTAGGAAAATGCATAATTTGCATGACTCCATCATATACCGTGAGCCCCACCATAGATCATAGCAGCCATGACATATAGCACACAGCTAGGTCACATCCCCTGACTCTTCTTCCTACTAACAATGCGAACACAAATAGAGCCAAATCGCCTGTGGATAGTATCAATAACTCATGTCACGAAACCAGTCCACAAGTGCCTGAAGTTCACATAACCACACACACACACACACACACACACACACACACACACACACACACACACACCACACCACCACACACTCATTTACAAAAATTAGCATGTCCACACATGCTTTTAGCATGACAAACTTCTCACCTGTAATACAGGTATGTACAGGTGCACAAGACCAAAACAATGCAGTCACCCACACAATTACAAACAGAAACTATGTACACTTACCTGCGTTTATCTCTGCCAGATACCACAGTGATAATGTTAGCTTCAAAATGAATGCACTATTAATGTTACTGAATACACTGTAAAAAAAAAAAAAAAAGCTGTATAAAGCCATAGGCATTCTTAAATTAAACCAACTAGAAAAAAAAACTCCATGCAGGGCACTGACTAGTAAAGGCCTGGATATACTCGCCGCGCGCAGTGGTGCGCGCGCAAAAGTGACGTCAAAATGACGTCAGTGCACATCTGGCACGGCGTTCTCAAGCGCAGGTTTGCCGTGCGCGCACCTCCGATTTTTTGTAACTTGCGCGCGGCAGCCCCATTGAAAACCATAGGCAATGGCTAGTCTGGTTTCAGCTAACTTTAGCCTAGTAACTCCCAGCCTAAACATGTATTTTCCATTGTTACAAATCAGCTAATATTACTGGAAACTCACAAGAAATACAAACACTGACTAAAAACTTTTAGGATTTTGTTCAGTTTTATCCACAAACAAACTTAGGTGCAAACCTGCAGTTCGTTTATTAAGCTAACTTTTTGCCTTATCCTATCATCATTCATAAGGTCGTATAAAGCTGAAAACACTGTAAATATACACACTGACTCAAACCTTTTCGGATTTATCCAGTTTAATTCCCAAATCATGATGTAAACCTGCAATTCAGTCATGTTTCACTCCTCTGACACGCAAGGCTCCCAAACTACTGAGGCATTTGACACCTCTGACGAGGAGAAGATTGCCGTGTGTGTCGAATGAAGTATGTATGGGCGTGCGGCGCTGTGACGTCACGTTTGCGCGCGCACTTCTGCATGCGGCGAGTATACACCTAGCTTTAAAGTTCTTTGTAGTAGATGACTAACAAAGCAACAAAAGAAACAGAAATACCTCTGTGTTCCTATAATTAATGTAACATAAAGCATATAAACATTTTATAATGGATGTGAATAGGAGCAGATGTGACCAATTTAGGAGGTTTTGACTAAACTTATGAACATTTCTGGTCACAAAATATAACAAACTTGCCTTTTAGCATAGCTGAAAAACAGGATGGTGTTGTGTTGAATAATACTATGATATGGTTCGACTACTGCGATAACAGATTATCTTCCAGGAATTTCAAGATGGTTTTCATTTGTGTGAGAGCGAAGTTCTGGAAATCTCCACCTCAAACTCAAAAATATGTTAATGTTCTTCAGACTGCACGATGAGACTGTAGAGCTAACATACATAGCTACCAAGACAGTCCCAGGCTCTCACACCACCATCAACAACAACAATAATGGGAGAAATACAATTCATTTTCACAAGTGGCTACCGATTGTTACGCTAGAGCCAACAGGTCATATTCATCAAATATGGCTGCTGTGCAGTGTCTTTAGCAGCATGGCTACCTGTGCATATGTGCTTTCATTTCTGTAACATTCACTGGTACAGATACACACACATGTTCGCACACATTCATCCCACCCAATCTACATCTACCCCCACATGCTTATATGGACACACACACACACACACACACACCCATACACACACACTCACATAAGCACACACACACATACACATATATATATATATACACACTCGCACACACACACTCACATAAGCGCACACACACATATACACATACATATACACACTCGTTCGTGCACACAAGCACACACATACATATACACACTTAATTTGAGCAAACTGGTCATGCATGTCAGTGAATGCCAGACATGCAGGTCTGTGTAATTGGTCTGTCAGTGTCAAGGACCTGATCTGGGCTATGGGTTCTGACCTTGGGCCCGGATTAGAGCTGAGCCCCCCATGACCGTATGGGAGTAAAGAAATCAAAGCGCTCTGTTTTGACTTTCAATTTTCTCTTTGGTTTCACCTCTGCCTATGAGATTGGAATCAATAAATACACAGATTTAGATTGAACTTGGAAACACATGTAAGACTGTAATGTTGTAGTTGAACTGACATAGCCAGAAAGAATGACACATTCCCTGAAAATGAATGACAGATCACTTCCTAAAGGTGAAATGCATGACTGTTCCAATTCATCGCCAACCTCTTTAGGAGTACGATCACAAGTACGATAAGTGATTACAATGTTTCTTACTGAAAGTTTTATTTAGTGATGTAATTATGACCTCAATCAGATAATTGATGTGTAAATTCAATATTTACACAATATAATTTTAAAATTTGTCACAAGAATACTCCATGAAATAGACCACTAAAACCTGGTCACTAAGAGATACGCATTGTCATTGAGGTGTGTCCAAAGTGTATGTGTTACAAGAATGAGAAAATGATTTGTGTGTGTGCTGTTGTTATGCTACGCTACAGTTAGCTAGGTAGCTAGATAGCTAGCCATAACAAGTGTACAGGTGACTAAGCAGTGACACATTGCTGAAAAAAACTGACTACAACTGAATGTATGTTTGACTTCTAGTTGTGTCTCACTCAAATAAACATAATGAGGAATATAAAATGCTCTGTAGTAGTGAGAGGAGCATATCACATTGAACGCTGCTTAGCTAACGTGAACATGGAGGTTTGTATAAGTGGTAGATGTCACATGTTTGAGACTGTGCAGTGAAAAAAATCAAGTATTTAGCTTAAAAAAACATCAAATTGTTAGAGGGGCTTGCTGGAGCAGCACTACAGACGTATTGAAGTTCCTTTCGAGAATTTTTTTCTTGATGGAGAGGCTTTCCTACTCTGTTTACTGCTGTCTGATGGCGGACTCACTCTCTGCTTATTCCTGTTACTGATACACCTTACTCTCACTCTGCTTGCTCCTAACCGACAATTGACCCATCTCCCCATCTCACTGAAGACGTCAAGACTCTGCAAAAATAAGTCTTTCCCACGTTAGACATATTCAAAGGTATTCCGCAGCAGATCCAAAATGGCTCTCGTCTTTTTTCTTTCTTTTTTTCCTGGGAGGGAATGGTGTTTATCCAACAGCGGGGTTAAACCCTCAGAAGCAGCCAGGGTTATCACCGGCAGCACAGCTTTGGCAAGCGCACATGGCACAGGGGTGAATTGAGCCGTTTGTAAGGCGATCAGATGCGCGGAGCTCCGGGGGCAGACGGATAACGTGGGTGGCCACCTGCTATTAGGCTCTTATCTGATGCTGTATCAGCCAGAGCCCATCTCAGCAACCTGAACCAACCTCAACTCCTCCCTGCCTTCCTACCCACCCACCTACCGCCCTCCTCGCTCCCTCGTTCTCACTCCTTCACTGCCTCCCTCTCTCTCTCTCTCTCCCTCTCTCTGTGCCTCCTTCGATAACAATGGCCACTTCTGCTGCGGTGTTTACTCCAGACGATACGGGGAACATGCCCTGGTTCGCTGGCCTACATGTGTACCTGGCCCGACATGTGATTTCACGGCATGTGTCTCGACACTATTGTGGAGTGTGTGTGGCTGATGGGAAGGGCATGTTGTCAAAAGGCTTTGGGGTTTGCTATGATACAAAACACCACTTCCCAAAGCCTCTAAAGACCACACGTCGCAATTCATTATAACGCCAGCCTATTTTGAAATTTGAATAAAGACATTTAGCAGTCTTCAAGAACTAGTTTTACTGCTTTACTGAATGAACAACCTCCTATTAGCCTTTTTCACTCTTTTGTTAGACGATTTAGCTGTCCTTCACCCTGTCTGTCCACAAATCTCTTC
>CM050204.1:12533541-12538541 GCA_027475355.1 Coilia nasus | reverse complement strand
CTTTTCCTCTTGTCCTCCTTTCTCTCTCCCCCTCTCTCCCTCTCTCCCTCTCTCTCTCTCGGCGTCCTCTTCTTTGCAGACACCTGCGCACGTCTAAGGTTTCAGCAGGCCCATGAAAAATAAGCACATAGCTTGAATCTCTTAATCCACACGGCTCCGGCGAGGGCTGGTCACATGATACGGGCCGGACGGGGCTGACGATGGCTGTGCGTCGGGGCGGACCGAGACGGGTGTGTGTGTGTGTGTGGGGGGGAGGGTTGGTTGTGAGTGGGAGTGTGGAGGGTATGCAGACGGGTACATGAGTGTGTGTGGGGGGGGGGATGAGGAGAGGTTAGCGGAGAACAGAAAAGGCTTGGATGGGGTGGTGTGTGTGTGTGTGTGGGTGTGTGTGTGTGTTGTGGGGTTTTGGGTGGGTTGGAGTGGGGTGGGGGGTTATGGAGCAGCTTAATCTTTTTTAATTCAAATCAAGGAGGTCTCTGGCGGGGGCGCGGGGATGATACCCTATACCCCGCAATCAGTCTGACCTCCACTTGCGCCGCACTCTAAATGATTAATGGAGCTGCCTCCCCGCGGGTTGCCAGGGCAACGGGAAACCCGATAGCCCTCAGGAATTTGCTGCCTGCCCGAGAGTGAGCCAGCGAGCGAACGAGTGAACGAGAGAACGAGTGAACGAGGGAGGGAGGGAGGAAAGGAAAAGAAGATGGAGACAAAAAAGAGAGCAGGAAAGAGAGAGACAGAGAGAGAGAGAGTTATGGCTAAAGGAGAAAGTGGTGGAGGTGTGGAGGGTAGTGGGGCATTCTTTATTTTTGGGAGGGTAAGTACCTACTCCACTCGTTAAAAGAGGTCCAAACTGTGTCACTCATCACTCGTTGACGTCCTACAAGGCTGACAATCCTACCTTCAGTATGTGATTCCCTGCAGCTCCAGCCTGACTGCTGGTCTCCCCCAGTGTGGGTCTTGGTTTACAAACAGAGACCAAAGGGAGAGGCTCACCTCACTATCTCAACAGCACAGCACAGCCATCAGAGTTGGGTAAAGCTCATCAGAGTTGGGTAAAACTCATCAGAGTTGGGTAAAGCTCATCAGAGTTGATGTTAGTGGAAGGTAACGCACACAGGGGGGGGCTGATGGGATACTTCTGTGGGGGTTTTCCAAAGACTGCTCCAGAGGCAGACACCTCAGCACTGAGCCGACATACACACTTACACACACACACACACACACGCAGAGACATACACACAAAATGGTCTCTTCTCTGGCGTCTTGGATGCGTCACCGCGAAAGATTTGTGCTCCCGCAGGCCGTGTCAAACACATTTGGGCAGATTCATCGCCAGCCATGAATCAGGAAACTGGCCCATTTCTCCCTCTCATCCTCTCTGCCCCCCTCCCCCCCTACACACACACACACACACACACACACACACACACACACACACACGTCTTGCTCCTACCAGTCTCTCCCTCCTTCTCCTCTCCTCCTCACTCCTTCTCTCTGCCTCTCTTGCTCGCTCTGTCTCTATCTCTCATTTTATCTCTGTCTATCGCTCTGTATCTTTTTATCTCATTCTCTCTGTCATTCTCTCTCTTTCTCTAGCTCTTTCTCCATCTATCTCATTCTTTGTCTCTCTTTAATTCTTTCTCTCCCTCCTGCTCTGTCTCTATCTCTCATTTTCTCTCTCTCTCTCGCTCTCTCTCTTTCTTTTCACATACTCCCATTTCCTCTCTTTTGCTAATTACTTTTTTCACCTTTTTACACAGTTTAAAAGTAAATAGTATTGCTGAAGCTCAAAAACTCTCTTTAGTTTTTTTTTTTTTTTTTTTTTTGCTTTTTTTAAGTGACCGTACAATACACCGCTCAAGTCTGTTAACCCATGAACAAAACAACAAAACTTGATAGTATACTAACACCTTACTGTTGCTGTTGCTATATGACTTCATTCAGTACTTTATCACTGTTCAGTGTCAGTATATGTATTACTAAGTACACAGCTTATTGCTTGTATGGACAACACACAAGCAGAATGACAGTCAGCAAAGCCACTTGAGAGGGGAGTGGCAAATGGGCAGGGTAAACTGTAAATAGCTGGGTCACAGGCCTCCAGGCTAATGTCCATTTGTCTAGACAGTGATGTATGGTGCAGGGTGTTTGAGTGTGTGTGTGTGTGTGTGTGTGTGTGTGTGTGTGTGTGTGTGTGTGTGTGTGTGTGTGTGTGTGGGCGTGCACATGTGCATATGCATGTGCATATTCAAGTGTGTGTGTGTGTGTGTCTGTGTGTGCATGCACATGCATGTGTGTGTGTGTGTGCAGGAATTTGTGTGAGTGTGTGTGCAAGCATGAGTGTGTGTGTGTGTGTGTGTGTGCAAGCCTGTGTGTGTGCACATGCATGTGTGTGCATACATGTGTGTGTGTGTGTGTGTGTGTGTGTGTGCAAGCATGTGTGTGTGCACATGCATGTGTGTGCATACAGTACGTGTGTGTGTGTGTGTGTGTGTGTGTGTGTGTGTGTGTGTGTGTGTGTGTGTGTGTGTGTGCGTGTGTGCATGTGTGTGTGTGCGAGCATGTGTGTGTGTGTGGCAACTAAGGGGCTACTGGGAATTAACAGTGATATGATCCAAAGAGAGCCGCATTGATCGGGCCATCTGGGATCTGGCGCAGTGAGGCCTCTGGTGAGTGGGGGCCCTTCAGGGCCAGCAGGACACCAACTGAGGGGCACTCACACATACTTGACTTGGGAGCGATCTATTAATACAGTGTGTAGAGAAGCTTTGGCACCCACTTTAGCAGAAATGTGCTTACTACAAGGTAATTACATGGGTAATTAAAGGTAGCACTCTGTGTGCATTACCCATGTACACAGTATCTATACATATTGTAACATTTAATAACATTTTTAAATTTTAACAAGAATAACCCTGATTATTTCTCAAACCAACAGCTTCTACCATTCCCTCGCACTTAAAAAAGTACTGCTGTAGTACACTAGGCTGATGTAATCTAATGTGAGACAGAACTTTTCTGTAGGAAGCAAAGTGGTTCTTTGATTTTTTTTTTATATTATATAATTATAATGATATAATTTTTATTATATTATATTATATTATATTATATTATATTATATTATATTATATTATATTATATTATATTATATTATATTATTCAGGGTAGGCCACAATGATGGCACACATTTTAAATGCTATTTCAATATTAAAAATGACAGAATACCAAATATATCTATTGCATAGCTGGTACACAGGAGTTCAACAGGCCTAAAATGTTGCTATTTCTTACAGGTAGTTGATGTTGGTGTAAAATTGAAATGTAATATATTACCTGTTAACCTTGATGGTCCAAAAGCACTCCAAATTGGATTTATATCACTGACAAATAGCTGCTATTACGGATTAATGTTTGTCTGTCAGTAAGGCCTTTTGGCATGCTGTAGCAGCATCACTCCCGATGGGTTATTTTTGCGTCAAAAAACAGCACCAAGTAATGCACACACACACACACACACACACACACTCTGTCTATCATGCAGACAGACAGCGGAGTGACAGATGGTTCAAAGTGAAGGTCTGCAGGCCCTAGTGGGCGTAATTGGAAGGTAAACAGGTTCGGGATGTTTGTAGACACAGCGGGGTTCTGTGACTACCCTCAAATGCGCTCTGACAGGGAGAGAGATGTAAGGCTGGCCTGGCCACCTCAGTGTTGTGGAAAACACGTTTCCAAACAGCATAACAGAGCGGTGATGAGTTCATGACTTCAACTTTTTTTTTCCTTTTCTTCTTCTTCTCCTTCACAAACCCAAATATTGACTCTAAAAATCCACAGGTGTTCCATGAGAGATGTTTTCCCCCCCATTCTCCAGTTTTCCCTGTTCTTTTTTTTTCATTCTGGGCTTCCACTGTGCTTTCAAAACAGCTTAGCATCACCCCGAGATCTGGGCAAGTCCTGATTGGATCTCCCTGTTTGGCTTTGGGTGGGTGGATGGGGGGAGGGGCGGGGGTTGATACGGGGAGAGACGTGTGCGTGTGTGGGTGTGTGTGTGGGGGGGTTCTAATTGGGGGGCAAACTGGTGTTTTTTTTTTTGGGGGGGGGGGCAGACCGGTTTTAGGAGGGTTGTAAAGGGGGTGGGCAAACTGGTGTATTGGGGGGACCCCACTGACCCCACAAACTGATTGGGGGGTTGGGGGGCAGACATGTTTTGGGGGGTGGGTGTTGTAATGGAGGTGGGCAGATGTATGTATTGGGTGGCATATGTTCTGACCCCACAAACTGATATGGGGGGCAGCCGTGTGTGCCGGGGGGTGGGGGGGGGGTTATGTTCTGATTGAGGGGGGAGCTGTGTGTGTTGGGTATGTGAGTGTGGGGAGGGGGTTGACCCCCACATCCTAATTGGACTTGTGTCTGGAGATGAACTCAGGACCTGGTGTAGTAAACCAGAGGAGCCGCACAGCGAGATGACTCACAACTGGAAGGCAACAGGGGCCCTCACGTGAGCTACTGTGCATCTCTTGAAGCCCAAGGCTGGAACTGAAACTGGAACTGGAACTGGAACTGGAACTGGATCTGGAACTGGAATTTGGAGCTGGGGATGGAACTTGAACTGGAACTAGAATTAGGAGCTGGGACTAGAACTCGAACTGGAATTTGGGGCTGGAGCTGGAACAGGATCTGGAATTAGAACTTGGAACTAAAACTGGAACTTGGAACTGGAACTAAAATTGGAATGTGGGGTCTGAAACTGGAATTTGGAGCTGAGGCCTAGGTTGGAACAGGAACTTGCAACTGGAACTGGAACTGGAACTGGAGCTGGAACTGAAACTGAAACTGGAACTGCAATAGGAACTTGGAACTGGGGCTGGGGCTGGAACTGGAACTTGGAGCTGGGACTGGAACTGGAACTTGGAACTGTGACTGGAATTAAGAGCCGAGACTGAAACTGGAACTGGAACTGGGACTGGAACTTGGAGCTGAGACTGGAACTAGAACTGGAA
>CM050204.1:12513541-12521041 GCA_027475355.1 Coilia nasus | reverse complement strand
AACGGACCGATAAATAAAAACAAATCTGGTCCACGCATTGCCAGCCAGATGGGTTGGAGGGGAAAATCAGATATTTCCGATTATGGTCTAGGTTATTTCCACGATGGCTGAGGTTATGTGCAAAACATTAATCAGTCATAACCCTACAGTAAATTGTGGAAATATAAAATGGCTTGAGAAATTCCATTCTTTTACAGTTATGGTGATGAGGAGTTGATGAAGTTTGACAGAGTGACAGACAAAACAGGGCATGATGTATCTCTTAATGCTCTTAAACAGTAATCTTGTTTGCTTTGTATGTATATTAGTAAACTGAGTTTATTGTTTTGGCCTACTGAGTTTATGCTTCTCCATAGAGTCCTGGCAAACTCCAAGAGGAGAAAATAAATATTTTAGCAGTTCTTTCCTACAACTTTCCTTCTAGCATAGTCTATCATGAAGGCACGGGTCTTTTGAGAGCACCATCCTCACCCTTGACACTCTATCATACAGGAACCCCAAATCTCCAGACCTGCTTTCCCTCTCAAGCTTGTCTTTACCCTGTGCTGTACACCTTCTTGGGTCTATTCACAGCTCTCTAACTCTTCCTCTCTTTCTCTCTCTCTCTCTCTCTCTCTCTCTCTCTCTCCTGAACAGTCTGTTTGTGTGTATTGCACCTAAACTTGTAAAACATGATGGAGAAAAGGCTTCTTCCGAGTGTAGAGAGAGAGAGAGAGAGTGTGTGTGTGTGTGTGTGTGTGTGTGTGTGTGTGTGTGTGTGTGTGTGTGTGTGTGTGTGTGTGTGTGTGTGTGTAAATGTGAGAGTAGCTAAGTAAGCTCAGAGAGAGACCTGTTACCAGATACTGCATCTCGAGATGAGCAGAGATGATAAGGAATGTTATCATTTTACTCCTCCGTCCTTTCCCACAAAGAGCTCTCATCTAAATAATGACACGGAGCCATCTGTTAGCTTGTCAGATGTGACCTGGGTAGGCAGTATGCGTAGGGTCCTCTGGTTATGACTTAATGCAGTTTACTTAAATCTATTGCATACATATGCCACAACCCTTTCACTCTTCCACTCAAGTGCTATAAGTAATTTAAATATCAGCAAATAATATCACTTGTCTACATATGGTCAATATGATTAAACAACATATATCACATACACGATCACAGTGTAGAGACAGATATTTAGGTGAAATGTAACATTCATATAATGTTGATAAAAATGCCTTTATTAATTAAAAGATATGTAGACATGAACTATGATGTGTATAAAACTAGATTTAGTGTTCACATGTTTTGAACGTTAGTCTATATGAAGTTTAGTGTTAACGTTTTGAAAATTATTGTCTCATGGACGTGCACATTGCTGTTTATGACTGTGGGAATAGGAGAGCGTGAGTTCTGTAGACAGATCCACATAAACTATATCTCTTTTGCTTATTAAAACCAGTTGTTCTAAGACTTGGTATTCTAAACGGAAAATCTGAAATAGGGAACTGCGCGCTGAGATTTGCACTATGCTCGCTGAGCGTATTTGTTGTCAGTGAATACACGGGATGTGTCAGTTTCCATGTCATTTCGATGAGTGTCAGCTTGAAATCGAGACAGCTGAGATCCGCAGCCCCGGTGTCCATTGTGTGCGCGCTGGAGTGATGGGAGACTTCCACCCGATACATACTTCCCCGTTGTCATCACCCACTTCAGGTCGTAGGTCGCCGATTAATCAAACCTGCCTCCGTGCCGCGAGATGCGCACACGAGCCTCTCAGGATTACGGAGGGATGAAGATGGGTCTCCTTTGTTTAGAAACTGGCAGACCACTAAGTTACATTAAACTCCCAAATTTCCCCGGGACCGACGTGAACCCCGTCAACTGTTCCATTTACTCTCCTCCGCTGCCGTGGCTACTTGCATCTCTCAACGTGCCTGATGGACGCGCCCAGGAAAGTTTTTTTCCTGGTTACATTAGCTGGTGTTTGGACATCTGTGGAGGCTTGGCGCGGTGAGGGGGCTTGTCATCGTGGCTTTAGGAAGTGGAGAAATCGCACAAACACTCGGACACGCCGTAACAAAAACAAGCCCCCGCTCATTGCATTAGGTCTGCGTAAAGCGGCACTGCCTCGGGGTGAAATGATACATCGGCGCTGTCAGGGAGCGATTCTCTCTGGTAATTGGCGACTTCTTAAACGCTTCCTGGTTTTAAACCATGCAGCAGCAGCGCGCTCTCCTTCTCTCTCGCGCGCCCACTCTCTCGCTCTCTCTCTCATCGCACTCTTTCCCCAGCCACTCCATTAGAGGCGGTTAAATTATGGTCTGTGGCATAATAAAGTGAAGTTTGTATACATTGGTGTAAAAGATGCTTAGCTTTACAGCTTATTCTACTGTGTGGAAGTGTGCGCTCCCTGCTAAAACAACACTGAAATGGAGCACTTGGGCCTGCACTTTCAGCAGGAGTTTTCAACACAACCCTACCATTTATTTACTTTAAAAACCTTCCCGACCAGAGAGTCTCCTCTTAAAAAGACACAAGGCGATGTTTTGTCATGGGCAAAACATGAGCCGCTTAGAAATAATGTGGAGTTAGACAAACAGCAGTGGTGGTTCTACATTGAATTACTCCCCGGGCGAGACCCCCTCCGAGCGCCCCCCGCCCCCCCATGAGAAAAAAAAAACGTTTTGTTATGAGCACATAGTGATTCTTATTATTGAATTGCACTTGAAATTAACATCAAAACACTGTAGGCTACAAAAACTCTTATACAAAACATCCATAAATTACAATTTCATTATGATAGCATGCCCTTACATGCCAAATGTCCGTCATTAGACGCTATCTTTTAGGGAGGAACAATTAGCTCCTTGGTTACTGCCTCGAATTCTACAGTATGCTTGTTACACGTTCAGGTATGACTGGTTTACTATGCTAAACTACGAGTTGCAAACTATGAGTTGCAGCAAATTGCAAATGTTGAAACTACCATAATAACATTTTGTTGGCTAATGACAGGGCTCAACGTTAACTCAAATTATGGAAATCAATAATAACTTAACTTGTAACCGTTTTGTTGCAAAGCCAAATCTTATGGTGAAATTAGATCTTGTGTTTGTTGAGCTAAGACCGAATTATTGTTGAGTATAGCAATCGTAGCATCATAGCTAGAAGGCTAACAAACGTAAGAGTTATACCATGAATAACATTAGCCCTTCATTCATGGCATGGATAACGTGATCATGCAGAGAGAACAGTTGCATACCTTCATCTTATGCTCGTTTCTGCACTTCTAATGGCTTTGACCTTTTTCTGTCCATCTCCTGTTTGTCACTCGACAGTCAACATACTGTATTTTTCCATCCCCGAACACCGTCACTGCCGACCAGGAGGTAAGACTTATTTACCTTGGTGACCGCATACTCGTTTTGTATTGCCCTGTTTTATTAGCCCTTTCACACAATTAAAAGATGTGCAGGAATTATAAACCTGTAAATATAATGGTAGGAATAAAATGTGCGTTATTGGGAAGGAAGCTTATGTGTGACTGACTTCGCTCATTAATTGCAGAGTATTGCCCACTTGTGCATTGCATTTGAGAGACACAGAGGTGAACTGTCCCCCACGCCCCCTCCCCTTTGCCCTTCTCTCGCAGCTTCTGTGCACTGGAACTTCAGCAGGGGCGCGGGCAGCCAAAGGGGGTGCCAATTTGCCAATTTCCTACACAGTGATGTGATAGATATTAAAAACTTTTTTAGATGAGATATATATATATATATATATGTATATATTTCAAGCGCTCGTGAGGCCAATAGCACGGCGCCCTTCACGAAATTGCGCCCTGGGCAAAGGCCCAGCCCGCCCCCCCCAGAACCGCCACTGACAAACAGAACAGTGACCCTATCAATCACGAGCATTATTCAGTGTGTGTGGTTTCATTTCAATATTATGTCACAGATAATTTGAGGCCTTAAATGTTTTCTTTGGCGCAGTTTGAAAGGAGAGGATGAATGAAAAGGTTTGTCTCAAAGGCAACATGTTGTGTTAGGAGCGAGATATAAACAGCTGCAGTGGAATTTGAGATTAGGTATGTCTTTGGCTAATTCCATTGGATATTGCATATGTCTGTCTTTTAGTAACAATGGAACGTATCGATCCGGTCTGTTTTCTTGTCTAGTCTGGTTGAGGCTATGGACACAGTCAGAGTCTCCAAATTTTAAGAAGACGTCCTTGAATACACACTTTTAGGGGGTAATTTTATGAGTTATAACTGACATTTTTGCCACTATACATACTTGTTTGCCTTTCAATATGGGCCTTGATCCGGGTTATTCCGCTTATTTGTGCTTGCACATAGTTTCTAATCGGGTTACACGCTTGGTTAGTCGTTGGTCCGTAAGTTCTTATAGCCTGGCTTTGGGGAGGTCTCGTTTTTCAGGGAGGCAGCAGGCCTACACACACGGCCGACTGCTTACAGCGAGGACAGCCACAGCAAGCGCACCGTGCATGGTAGCTTGTTAAGTGTCACTCTTCACTGATAAGATACAAAATAAACGCACTCATTGCTGAGTAGGCTACTGTAGGTCTATACTAAAAATTATCTCAGCCAAATCATTGATTCAAAAAGTAAACCTTGAGCTATAGTAATTATAATATGAAATATATTCTAAACTTACTTTTCCACTATCAATGCAACTAAATTGACAAGTGCGGGTTTACTTATGGAAAATGTTAAACAACTGTAAAAAAAATTTTTTTTCAGTGACATCAATTGGACCAGCTATGATATATAATGTATTTCTTGTCGTGATGAAAACCCCAATAAGCTAACCTGTGGTTCTGTCAACGCGAGTGCAACCCTAAGCACATTTAAAATGACAGAAATGACAATTACTGTCGGCGGGTGGAGATAATATCTGCGGATTGCACGGCTCTGCTCCACTGGGAGTGGCAGCAAGGCCACCAACATTGTTAGAGGAATGAGAATCGGCGTGTCTCTTATTAAGAAGCCGTTCTGCCGCTGAGTAAATTCATTATCTCACTCCATCTTGTTAGCGCAGCAGAATAAATATCAAGGCTGCTTCACTATTGTCCTCCACCCCTCCCCAGCCCTCGGGCTAAGCAGGTTTGCAATATTAATAACCAGTCCCATTCTATCGCCTACACAATCACAAACAGACATTGCTTCTTGCGGCAACATGAGACAATGTATAACAGACAGGACAGATCGATGCACAACATACAGAAAAGTGAAAGCTAAGCAGTAAACGCCTGGATAACTGTTGAAGGTTTAAAGGGGAAATAACACAAACAATTCCACTAAAATCGATATTGAAAGTACAGTGGGTGAATGTTTTTTTTCCTCTTTTCAAATTTAATGAAAAACATTTCGGACACCTGGTGAGAGAATGATGACAACAGCCGTAAATTTATATGCACTCCAGTTTGTTGTGACATTTATGTGAAAAGACGTTTGAGTCGGCGCGTTCTCCTCTCAGACCGAGAGTGATCCTTGGGTGCTTCACGTGCGCTAACCTCTGTCAGGCCCCTCCAGGTCTCACTTGTCTTTAGAGACCCATAATCTTTGCAGGAGATCATTTTTCGCACCAATTCGGTATGACTGTTGGCTTCAGGCGGAGATCTGATTTTTAATCATTTTTAAGGCTCTCGGCAACCTCACCAGATGCACTACTACAATGATGTTGGCAATTGCACTTTTCAGACAACGTTAGGCCGTTTGTCTATAATAGCCCTATATAATCACAAGTTACAATGGTAAAATATACAATAAAATTATAAAATTATAAAAAAAAAAGTAAAAAAAAAAAAAAAACTTTTTTTATTGCAGCCTATATCTTTATCATAAATAAGATAAACATTCTCTGAATATTTCCCCAAAACATTCTCTGAATGTTCCCCTTCAACATTCTCTGTTTTGTAGATTTGAAGCTGGCAGCACTGAAAAATTAAGCCGTTCCAGCTAATGTTTTAGAGGCATAAGATGGTCTCACAAATCAATGGAGTTTTCAGTAGTAGGCTAATAAAATTGCACAGCAAATTGATTCACAGAACATTGCAAGACCTCATCCAAAGTAACGCGCCTGTGGCATAGGTGCCTGGCACGAGAAACGTTTTAACGCGTCATTACACCCCACCAAAATATTTCTTTCTCCCCTTAGGACTAGATTGACAGCACCGGTGCGAGGCGATTTGAAATGAATAATTTGTCAATGTCTGCGTAACAAAAACAAGGGACCGGCGTCGGGAGAGGTCCTCTCGGGTTTCTGGGGCCGACGTGCCCGGGGAAAACCTGGGCGACAGAAGACGTGAAGGATTTTGCCCTCCAGGTAACTAACAGAAAAAAACCCCACAAATATTTGACAAATTGCTTACAATTAGGATGCCTTGTTTATTAACTATAAATGTAAAAAATCTTTTCAGCTGTAATTGCAGAAGTCAAATAACATAGGCCAGTATAATATGATTTAGATGCAGGGCAATTATGTGGTAACATATGACTTTGCCTACGTCTTTTCTTCTCTCTCATAACATTGTGCTCTGAAGGAAGAAGGGGTCACCTCCCCAGACAGACTAATCTCAACACAGCCGCTCCTCTAAGATTCTCACGGTAAACATCCCTGGCCCGGGAGCTTCCGATGCGGCCGAGCAGGTATTTTTCTCTTGGCCAATCTCCTCTCCTCCACGCAGACACCTCGAACCCGTGCGCCTCGTGACCTCCTCCTCCCCCGGCATATCACCAGCATGAGTCTGGTTGTGCCTGTCAGTCAACGGGTGCCTCGTGCAGACGCAAAAATACAGTGTATATCTACAGTAATTACTGTTTTTTAAAAAGAGAATTGTAAGAGCGAGTTTAATATGAAACAGGGTGCACACCAGTGGAAAACAAAATATGATTTCCCGAAATATTTCGCATCTAGTTTAAAACTTTGGCACACACGTCATTCAAAACAAGGTCAAAGGGTTAGTTCCCCCTTTTTTGGTTATGTACATAATATCAGTGTATGTGTTTTAAACAAATATTTTTGGTGTAACTGTATACTTCAGCGTTCCATTTTGTGTTCCGTGTGTGTGATCGAGCTCAGGCATCAGTTTGGACAGACCTTTGGATAGTGTGTCAAGTTAAACTCGAAACCCTTAATAAAAACTTCCGCAAAAAACACCCCAGCCGATCCGGGAATTCTCCCTGCCCTGCAGAGAAGTCGACGGGACTGGTGGCGGTTGCCTATTTCCATGACGGGTAACCTAAAACCTGAAAGAGAGGCTTGTCACTCGCTTACCTGGCTCGACTGCAAGCCGAGTAGGATAGTAATTGACAGTTTAACTTCAGAAAGCTCTAAGGGGAACGAGGGCCCTTTCAAGCGAATGCAAAATCACTCCACTTCAGTGAAACAACACTAATGATGACATAATGATGAACCTCTCTTTCAAAAGTTTATTTAGGATCTTTTGACCTTGCATTTACTTTGGAGATGTATTTGTGCAGTTATTTTAGAGGGTCTCCTT
>CM050204.1:12496041-12503541 GCA_027475355.1 Coilia nasus | reverse complement strand
CCATGTGTGTATGAGAGAGAGAGAGAGAGAGAGAGCTTGTGGTGTGAGTGAGGTGTCTGTCATTAATCTGGGTCTGAGGCAGAGTAGTGTATTAGGCTGCCCACCAGCCCTGGTAACTCTTAGCTTCTGTCAAAATAGAGCCTCTTTAAAATTGAGTTAGAGCCCAGGGTGGGCCCCCTGGACGAGCTCCGCAGTGGGGCCCATCTCCCAGGACTTTCAGCTGGCTTATGCCTCACTGATGATAGTCACCTTCCCCACATCAAGTTACTCTGAGCTGGCCAGACATCCAGCACTAACATACTCCAATGGAAGGAAGAAAAGGGGAGAGAGAAAAGAGGAGAGGGAAAGATAGGGAAGAAGAAGAAGAAGAAGAAGAAGAAGAAGAAGAAGAAGAAGAAGAAGAAGAAGAAGAAGAAGAAGAAGAAAGAAAGAAAGAAAGAAAGAAAGAAAGAAAGAAAGAAAGAAAGAAAGAAAGGTGTGGTTGTGGTTGAAAAGTGAAAACTGATAGCTGGGATAAATCCTAACCTTGAAACCTGATATGCCCTTACACTAAATTTGCCTCAGATGAGACTGACACAGAACCAAGAGAGAGGCTGGGGGCTGTTAAAACCTTTTCTGTTTTATTCCACTATTTATACAATTTCCCAACAATGCCAAGGCTGACTGTGCGTCTGGCTGGAGACTGATGCAGGCAGCCTGTAGGTGGATAATGACCCAGTAGTCCTTCTTTCAAACTCTTTTCTGTCTGTTTGCATATGTAGCGAGAGCCATGCCCTGTCCAATCGGTGGGCGTGTTCGCTACTTATGTGTGCGTTCGCACATGTGTGTCTCCAGTCCTCGCTTGTGAATTGTATTCTAATTTGAACCATTTGGCTGTGATAATGCATTCGTAATAAAAAAGGCAGTGTTTCAGCAATTGTCTGAGCGGGAGACTCATTAATCATTACCGTTGACAACAATCATTACACTGGACAGCACCACTGGAAAATGTCTCTCTAATGACCATATTAGTAATGTACTGGAAGGTTTGGGTGTCAGTAGCTGAACTGCACTGAGAGTGTTGTGGATTTTTGCCGTGGATAAAGGCACCACCTAAGGCGTATCCTATGTCCACGTTTATGCACCCAGATTTTGCCACACACATACATAAATACGCACAAACATATCTTTCAGTTTTCAAAAAGGGAGTGTACGGAAAACTGGACACCATAAACAATTTTGTCTGCTGTGTAGAAAAACATCGTTGTCTTGTAATATGCCCCAAGATATTCAAATATCCTTTATCTAACACAACTTTGCCTGTGCAACAGTCGGGGGAAAAGCTTAAAAAATGTATCAGACTTGCTCTTTTTCCAGTGCGGGCAGCTGTTGAAAAGGAGAAGGTTGAAACAAAGTTAAAACAACAGCGTGTTCTTGTATGCCGAATTTGCTGTTGGAGTGTTTGGCTCCGCGGTGCGTATCTCTCCGCTTCCATCCTAATATTAGCCTAAATATCGTCTCGTTTTCACGAGACAAGCCAGCCAGAGACCCGCGCACAGGAACCGGCGGTGTCTGGGTCTCGTATAATTTCTGCCATGTCTATTGAGCGCGAGCCTCTGCGGTGCAATTCAACACCGGCTTTTATCCGCGTGTTGAGCTCGCCATGGTGACCGTCCTTAAGCGTGGTGCACGCGCAGCGGCCTCTCCTCAGACCGCTTCAGAGCATTTTAAGTGTTACCACAGTCTGTTAGGCTATCAAGTCACCCAATACTCGATATCATATTACATATTATGGAAATTAATTAATATTGTTCTTAATAGATAGAATTGTTTTGATGTTCATTTTCTTCAAATACCGCCAATATTATTAGGCTACTATTATTGCAGACAAACACTTCAGTAATACAAATGTGATTTTATCTTAAATGTACAGCGTCAGTGTAAACTGTGTGCACACAGGGTGAATGTTGAGGGAGGTCAGAGAGGGCTACAGCTGAAAATAAGCGCTACAGAGAGGGCTGACCCTGCAGCCTTGACCTGGGTATTTTATCACAACAGTAAAATTCACAGTTTTAATGAGACATGTAAAATTCACACTCTAATATAACCAGCAATCACTGAATCTTCCAAAACACAATTCACCTTGCAACTCTGATAAGGGCTAAATTCTACAAACTTAATCTAAAAAATCCACATCATAAAACAAAATGTAACAAAAAAAAAACAAAAGAAGCACAAGAAAGATTTATAAACCAGTAAGTTTAATGCATGCTTGTAATATGATGTTTATAGGCCCATGTTGTTCTTTAAAAATCAACATAAATAAAATGTAAGCATTTAAATTACGTCATCTTATTTGCTGACATTTGTTTTTCAATTGTTTATTATTATTATTATTATTATTATTATTATTCCTATCATACTATATGCTATAGTAATCAAATATATATATGCTCTAAGCCGGTTTTGTCTATATCTTTGTGGATAAAATTATATCATATGATGGCTTTGAATATTAAACGCATCTAGGTGAGGACCTGAGGAGTTTGTAGGCGAGACAGTTATAAAGAGTGTCAGGGATGAGTTGCCATGAATGTGTGTCCTGTTTGAACATGCTTGACAGCTCGAGCTTTGACGTCAAGTATGTTAATGGTTTCTACGGCTAAATATAATTCCAGATGTAAGCCTAAAAAGGCAACATTCTATAACTAGACTAAATGGGACACCATATATGTAGGCACTGCAGAATTTCACAGAATATAGTTATACGTTTTCTAGATTTGTTACAAAAGCACCGAAAACAATTTACTCGTCGAGAGTAACAATGACAGGTGGATATCGTGCAGTAATCAGCGTTCATGTGCGTCTCCGCCCAGCTCGCCCAGACCTTGACAGAGACTTAATTGTTTCTTTTATATCCCACTGATGCCCCCGGGCCCTCGTTTGGAAATTAGACACGATGCCAGCATCTGGAGAAATCTGTGTGTTTTGTCTTTTAAACGCTTGGACAGAGGCGCGCATGTGTCCCTTTTCCGAGCAATATACCGACGACGCTTCCCACCCGAGCAACACACATTCCCCCGAATTAGGAGTCAATTACTGCTGGTATTGGACACAGGGATAGAGATCATTCCTCAGGGATTGTGTGAACGGACACCCACTCTGAGCAAGGGAACGTTTCCTGTGCTCTCTGCTAGACAGGAATCCGTGGCATTCCCTGTGCCTCTGCAGAGTAATGCATTTGGATAGTCCATAGTCCACCAGTCCTCGGCGAAGCCTTGCTCGATTAGATATTTACGCCATACACTAAGAGTCAGCTTTGACTGACATGCCGCCAGTCTGTGGCTACAAATTCCCAAGGGGCATATTTGCCGCAAGCCCAATTTAATGTGCCCCTTAGCCCAGTAGCATTTTCCATCAAAAATATGTTCCGGTAACAATTGTTATTTTTTAATGAGGCCAAACCGCAAATTTAATTAAGAAATACAATAACAAAAAACAAAAACCTCTTATGATGACGTTGTGTGTGGTATGCTGTTACAAGAAGTGCGCTGTTTTATGTTGAATGGCAAATTACTTACAAAAAAGCGATATAAAAATAAAAACATTGTATGGTGCAAATTATGTGGTGGGGCCTGCACACTGCATGTGTTTTTAGAGTTCGTGATGATGATGACTATGATGATGATGATGATGATGATTGGTTAATTGCAGGCAGGTTGTGATTGCAGTAGAGAGCCGCAGTTCTGTGAGGGTCCGCCTCGCACAGGTTGAAGAGCGAGAGTGTGAGAGGCGTGTAATGCATTTAACTACGCTAAAGTAGTGTTTTGAAAATGGGTAATTGCTTACATCCTTCTCTGGCCACGGGGACACTGTCCAGATCTCGGCATACACACGCTCACACACACACACAGACACACACACACACACACAGAAAGAGAGAGAGAGAGAGTGAGAGAGAGAGAGAGAGAGAGAGAGAGAGAGAGAGAGAGAGAGAGAGAGAGAGAGAGAGAGAGAAGCCCGCTTTCATTGCTTGCATGGCGTGCGGCCAAGGTTTACCCCAACCTGACGCGTTGACTGACTGATAACTAAAACAGTAGCCAGAAATGGACATGTGAACAGCAGTTTTGTTGAACAGATAAATGCAAAAGGTCCCAAAGTCTGGTCACCTCCACCCCGCTGAAGGCTATCTGACATTCATGTTTAATTTCCCCTGATCCAGGGCCTTGGAGAGGCCAGATCAGAAACCCACTTGACTTCAGCAGCGGGCACCATTTGCGTAAGACAAACTTTTCACACTCACAATATTTGCTGTGATGTTTTCTCGCCATGGCAACTTTGGGTCGAGGGATCTGTTAAGGCCTTCTGATATGACAGCTTGTGTAATTTGTGTAAAAGTCGTCCACATAAGAGCTGCTTTTACTGGCCCAACTTAACAAAATTGCCCCGGGAAAGTAAGAAACTGTCAGAGCTCCGAGTGGAAGATTTACGTTACATGTTAGCGGTCATGTGTGACACACAGGCTCTACGGATCTATCTTTTTTTGTTTTAGGCAAACGGACACAAAAATATACAGAATTGGTCGTAATTACGTTTAAGGGTTTATTTGACTTTGAAGGCAGGCCTGCAAGAAATGTGAGGGGGTGGGGTGGGGGGGGGGGGGTGGGGGGTGGCGACGTTTGAAGCAAGTGTGTTGCTGCGGAACGCTCCATACGTCTGGACTAATCTAATCTGGGGAATGGTTTGAATTTACTGCGTCACGACAGTAAAATTGTTCTAATGACAAAGTAAACAGATACTTCCCCTCCTATCAGAGCTCGGCAGCAACCATAGGAGGCAGGCTCTCACTGTTAATTGTTGTTTTCCTACATATTCTGATTTAAAAACACCAGCATAATTATTTGTAAGTGGCACTTTGATTTTTGTAATTTTGTTTGAAAGAGGCTTAAGGTGTTATTCCCCGTATTGAGTTGTAGAGTTTGCTCATAGCGTCGTGTTAAGGTTAAAAGAAAAAAAAAGAAAAGAGCAGAAGGGTTTTAGGGCTAAACATGAGAAAGTGGGTGGCATAGTTATTCTCGAGGAAGCTTTTTCTGTGCTTTTCATGATGACAAACATGTGCTTTGAAGAAAAAAAAAACAATAATCACCAAAAATAATTAATTCACATTTTAATAAATGACATAATAATAGAATAAAAGTTATAATAAAGGAAGTTCAGCAAATTGAAATGAGTTTTGTATGGCTGGAACATGGGCTTCCTGATGTATTTAGACAGCCTAACTGGCCTTTAGAATTTAGATATAATTTCAAATATCCATCAAAAATTATAACAGGATAAACACAACAGTATCAGTAATTACAGTGCTGTGTTCTAGTTTTATATAATAATTCTGTAGTAATACAGGAAAGGGCCATTAGTGTGGAATTTAAGGTACTCGCCATATTGTTTCATGAAATTATTACAGTTTAATGATGATTAAAAATGTTTTTTTTTTTTTTTTTTTGTGAATAAAACATTTTATGAAGTAATGATTTGAGTCTTGCCAGTCATTTCCATTGCCAGTAGCTTGGAACTGTGGAGGCTTAAGAAAATAATATTCTTTTGGGCTATTGCTTGACTATTTAACTATTGTATTCAAATGTCTTTCAAACCAATGTTAAACATTATGTCAACTGTGACATTTCAGTAAATACATTCAGATTTTACAGCAAGAGTCACATTAGAAATCATGCAGTAGCATCAGATAATGCCCTATTATCTAAGAAGCAACAATGCCTGCGGTCAATAAAGCTAGCAAAGGCAGCCTCCATTCAGGCAGCCAAAAAGCCCACCCTTGCCTGAGTCAGGCCCAGTGAGAGTGCTGTCTGGCTGGCCGCTGCGGGCTGCAGTTGTCCCTGTGCGCGCTGGTGGTCGTGGAGCTTGACCTGGCAGCTGGCACAGGTGTCTGGCTGTGGTCAGTGGGATAGTTAGCGGGAACACAGAGCTGCTTATGAGAGAGCGGAAACCAAGCTGGACTCATCTCATTAATAACAACAGAAAAGAAACATGTCATATCTCTCGCTCTCTCTCTCTCTCTCTCTCTCTATCTCACACACACACACACACACTTTCTCTTTCTCTCCCTCTCTCTCTCTCTCTCTCTCTCTCTCTCTCACATTCGCTCCCTGCATTTCCACACCTAAACATTATTTCCAGCACAGCTGAAACATGTCACTAGCAGAAAAAATGTCTTCTAGTTCATTCAAGCACTTACGTACTTGCACATGCATACTCTCTCTCATACGCACGCACACGCGCACACACACACACACACACACACACACACACACACACACACACACACACAGGGCCATGCAAAATGGTACAGCGTGCATTTCTCCCTCTCGCTGTCTCTCTCTCTCTCACACACAAACACAGACAGAAGTATGTAGTAATATAGTAATAAAGTAAGTTAAATATTATCATTCAATAGCAAGGAGACAAGTCGCATGCTTAGGACACACACAAGAAGAAATCAAAAAATATATAACAGCAGCTAATTCATTATTCATTTTCCAGTAAGGTTTTCTTTCACTGAAGTGTGGCCTACAGTACACAACCATCACATTAAATACTACTCCATATCACCAGCTAATAACTCACAACCTGAAATGATCACAGGATATCTCCTTGGATACAGATGCCTTGGAGCCCTGCGCGGCCAGTGAAATTTGTTCTACATCCATATTGCATAAACACACACACACACACACACACACACACACACACACACACACACACACACACACACACACACACACATACACACACACACACACACACACACATACACTGGACCAACTGCCACAAATGAACTTCCGTCAAATAGGATTATGTTCTAATCATATCAGCGAACGGGGCAGGCCGGCAACTCTAAGGGCCCTGGTGAAAAATGAATAGGTCGTCTTAATAAAAAATAAATAAATAAAGGAAAAACACTATTAAACGGCAATCGAGGCAATCCAATTACCGTCCGACATCAAAGGATGAGGTGTCCTGTCGTAACCGGATCCGGCGCGCTGGACGGGGGCTGCATGCGCATGCAGGTAATGCAATCTTGTAGGTGAGCGAGATGCGGGCCGGGAATCCGATACGGACGCAGCGGCGGCGCAGTAAATCTCAGCTGGTGGAGGGAGATGGAGGGAGAGAGACAGAGAGAGGGAGGGAGGGAGGGAGAAACAGACAGAGAGAGTGTGTGTGAGAGAGAGACAGAGAAAGAGAGATGGAGAGAGATATATAGAGACATGGAGAGAGATAGAGAGAGAGGGAGACAGAGAGGACGGAGAGAAAGAGAAGGATAGAGAGAGAGAGATGGAGAGGGAGATATAGAGAGATGGAGAGGGACGGAGAGAGACGGGGACAGAGAGAGAGAAAGGGGGAGTAAGAGGGACAGAGAGATAGAAGGAGACAGAGTGAGTGAGAGAGAGACAGAGAGAAACACAGAGAGAGAGAGAGAGCTACCCGAGCAGTGGTGCTCACATG
>CM050204.1:12481041-12483541 GCA_027475355.1 Coilia nasus | reverse complement strand
GGGATGGCCATTAAGGGGAAGCCGGAGCAGAAATTTAATTACCAAACCATTTATTTCATTGAAAGGAAAATAAACCCACGCCGCCCTCAGAATGCATTAGGCCCAGCCAGTGTCAGGAGTGTGTTTTTATATGCCCCCCATGCACACACACACACACACACACACACACACACACACACACACACACACACACACACACACACACACACACACACACACACACACACTGTCTCTCTGGCTCTCTCTTTAACGCACACACACACGCACGCTCACACACTCACGCATACACATATGCATGGACACACACTCACTCACACATACACGTATGCGTGCACACACACACACACACACACACACACACACACACACACACAGCTGGCTGTGTTGATAACACACAGGACCCTTGACACCGGCCCCCATGCAGGTCTGGGCATAATGTGCTTTTCATGCGCGTGGAGGAGACCCAGCCTCTCTCTATCAGAACCAGCTGGCCGGCATAAGTCATTCTTTATTTAACTTTAATTAGGAGAACAACTGATTTAATGAAGGTGGCTGTTTACACATGGGGGGCACTCATCCGTGTCCGTCATTGAGGGAGAGTTCTGTGGGGTGGGGTGTGTGACTATGTGCCTCTCTCCTCCTCTTGCTCTCTCTCTCTCTCTCTCTATCCCTCCCTCCCTCTCTCTCTCTCTCTCAATCATCTCAATATTATGTCTCTAAATATGTGCATAATTAGGAGTGTGTGTATATATGCATGTATATATGTATGTATACACACACACACACACACATACAAAACATTTGTGTGTGTGTTCAGACTCACACTGGTGTCTTTATAAAAACATATCAGGCCTGCCATGTGTAGCCCCCCCCCCCCCCCCCCAAACTTCTCTGTCATTAACGAGGGGAGAGGGCCAGGGCTGATTTCTGTCATTAGTGGGGACATGGAGCCAGAGTTGCCGTCTCTCGTTAGGGGCCTCACCTGATTAACTGTGCCAAGGAGGTTACATTTTTGCAGGCGTTTACCTGTTTGTTAGCAAAATAACTGAGAACGTTATGAATGTATAATTATGAAATTTTGACAGTATATGGGTACTGTCACTGCCTCAGAGTGATTGTGCTTTGGTGAAAATCTTTGGTTACCTCCTAAAACAAATTTGGAAAATGAACATAGGAAATTCTATTGACGAAATGAAAAAAGGAGGCTCATTGCTCATGAACACTCCCCCTGTTCGCTGATTGGCTAGGTAAAATTTCTCCCTAAGACAGCAATGTCAATGAAAGCACTGCCAGACCCTCTGCACAAAAATAAATGACGTACAAAGGGCTGGTATACCAGGCTAGACAATAGGAGGCATACGATAGAGTTGAAGTTCAATTTGTACCAAAAGAAGGAGAAGAGGAGAAGAAAGAGGAGAAAAGGAGAGCTAGAGACCCATGAGCAGTCAGGAAGCGGAATGAAGGAAGGAGAGAGGAGGAGGGCACACAACAGAGGAGAGAAGTAGAGAAGAGAAGAAAAGAGAAGAGAAGAGAAGAGAAGAGAAGAGAAGAGAAGAGAAGAGAAGAGAAGAGAAGAGAAGAAAAGGATGAAGAGAGGAGATGAGAGGAGAGGAGGAGATGAGAAAAGGAGAGGAGGGGAAAAAGACAGAAGGAAGCACACAGCAGTGGTCAGAAAGAAAAGGAGAAGAGAAGAGAAGAGAAGAGAAGAGAAGAGAAGAGAAGAGAAGAAAGGAAAAGAGTGATTCAGCAGCAGGGAGGAGGGGGAACAATAAGAGGAGGAAGAGGAGCACAGGAAGAGGAGAAGGGCATACAGCGGAGGCAAGGAGGAGAGGAGAGGAGGAGCAGAGAGGAGGAGAGGGAGAGAGGAGAGTAGAGACGAGAGGAGAAAAATGTAATACAGCATCCGCATCAACAAGGAGGATCATGTGAAGGAGGAGGAGGAGGAGGAAGAGGAGAGGAGGAGAGGAGGAAGAGAGGAGAAGAGGAGTGTGCTGTTTGAAGTCTGGGCCCCAGTGGTGGACCCAGAGGGGCCCTAAAGGAGCTCCCAGAGCCCTCCCCCGGCCGTATAGCTGACAGCTAGTGAAACAGGAGCCCTTGGCCCCTCGTAAAAGGCCCTGGGACCCTCGCCGGCCCTCGCCGCTCATCCCCACGCCCATAATTGTCATTTGTGGATTTTATTTTTTATTTTCGCTCTTTAAGACACAGGCCATGCAAGTCGTAACCTGACCAGACATCCTCCACTCAGGGTCATCTGTGTGTGTAGCTGTGCTACTCTGTATATTAATGGGGATTGTGGTTGCAAGTGCGTGCGTGCGTGCGTGCGTGCGTGCGTGCGTGCGTGCGTGCGTGCGTGCGTGCGTGCGTGCGTGCGTGCGTGCGTGCGTGCGTGCGTGTCTGTGCATTAATAGGGACAGAGGTTGCAAGTGTGTGTGTGGTTGGGGGAAAATTCATCCTTTTGTCTGTTCATTTTGGTCCTTGTGTCCCTCTTTCTACTTCTTCC
>CM050204.1:12471041-12473541 GCA_027475355.1 Coilia nasus | reverse complement strand
GTATGTGTGTACGCACAAGCATGCATGTGTATGTGGGTGGTTTTGAAGGTGGGCAGGGCAGGATTTTGCAATGGTGGGAAAGAAAGAGAGATATAAAGAAATAGAATAACGAGGGGTGGGGGGGGGGTTGTGGAATGATGGAAGAGAAAGAGAGATGGAGAGAAAGAGAAAGAAAGAAAGAAAGAAAGAAAGAAAGAAAGAAAGAAAGAAAGAAAGAAAGAAAGAAAGAAAGAAAGAAAGAAAGAGCGAATGCGTGACTGAGTGAATTAGATATGTAAACACAAAATAAGTATAGAGAGAAAAATAGAAGGACAGAGAGAGTGATTGAAAGAGAGAGCAAAGAGACAGGGCTAAAAGAAAGACAGAAAGAGAAAGAGAGAACATGGAAGAGAGGAAATTAGATAGGGTTCACACTGCATGTGTTACATGTGTGTGGCGGCTGTGGAATGTCCTGATTCTCATTGATTTCACCGTGACACCCTGCCTAGGGATGGCCATGTCACACAGCAGTGATGACAGTCATTTAGGGTCCCTTTACCAGTGATGTAAGCCAATTAGGGACCTTTCACCTCTGTGCCACATTTGAGCGACCGCAAAATGCACGGGACACTCAATGGCAGAGGTGATTTTAGACTCTGTGGGGGTTCCAGGCAAAACCCCACCACTTTCTTTTAAAACGGCTTTCTACCGCTGTAGACTAAAGATTGTCAGCCCTCCAATGCTGATTAGCAGCCTGGGAGCCCCAAGCAGTTGTCTTGGGTTCCGTGTTGTTAGCCACGCCTCTGCTCAATGGTTGACTCAATCCTGTTTTTTCATAATTGCTCCAGCAATCCTAGTGCCTCCCTTGAACCTCTGAAATTGCGATTTTTGGGCATTTTCATGGCGATCGACAAGCACACTTACCAAACCACCTGCCACCACCGCTAGCCTGGCGGTTAAAGGAATACTCCGGTGTAAAATTAAAATGGGCATGTTAAAACACGATATGGAGTTGGTATGTTTGCTGAGGAGCAAAACTGCGCTAGCCTGTTGCATTTTGAACTTCACTATTTTTGCCGTTTTGGTCGGAAAGACTAACAATGCTAGGGCTAAGGGCATGGAGGAAGCTTTAAGATAACACTATTTTTAAACCATTAAAAAAGCTCGAAGTAGCTTCACACTTCCTTGGTAGTATAACAAGGGCCCTGGCATTCAGAACGAGGCATTGAGAACTCTGCAAGTGTACATAAAAAGACAATTTAAAAAACTCTCTTTTCACAATAGTCACTGAGACTGTAAAACAGTAGAACAGAGGGCTGTTCACACCTAGAATGATAACAAAAAGATAAGTATACTATAACTATAACTTTGTAAAAATGATTTTAACTTTAGTCAATGATGCCATTCACATATCAACTACTGTAAAATGACAATGACAGGCTGAACAATATTGTTGGGATCACTTTTAGAGCAATTTTATGAACAATAAAAGCACTGTTGGCCAATCAGAATTCATAACAATTCAGAGGACGTCATGTTCTATTAGATGTTTAAATCACGACTAGAATGTTGCCGTTACAATGGCATTCTTCGGTGTGGACGCCCATGTCGCTGCAGTTACTGTATAGTTGTCGTTATTGTTATAGCTATTGGTGTGAACGGACCTTAACTCCCATGTCTTGTGTTTGAAGCATGAAAAAAAAATACAGCAGCAAGCTGCACTTTCCCTCTCATCTGATATCAGTGCAGGTATTACACTTAAGTAACCAGTTACAAATTTAAAATGACAAGCAGGTTTTCATCAAATTTGTCAGTAATGGCAGAAATGTTGGAGGAGAGCTGTAGAGGAGAGGAGAACTGTAATAAGGCATTACAGTGAGTACAGCATGGACTCCTAAGCAAGCAAGCCAGCAAATGAAAGTCTGTGCAGAAACCTAGAAACCAAGATTGTTTGACATCAAGGACATCTCCATACATTCATCAAACTGAACATGATGAGCCAGAGGAAAGGCAAGACCTCACTGCTGGTGTGTTGTGCAAGTCATCATTGGCTATGGATGACGTAAAGAGCGGAGTCCCATTTCTTTGGTAAGCCCCTTGTGGCTTCTTCTTGAAGGGGTACTTACTTAGTCAAGGACACTCCAAAAGTAGGGGTAGGGCAGAGGGAAAGAAATTGGATTGGGCCCAAGACTTAGACGCTGGGTGGGTTGGGGGTTGACAGCCTAAACATGACACTCTATGCAGGTGTCCCACAGAAGCCCCTCAGTTGCTGCAAGCAACTCCACACACACACACACACACACACACGCACACACACACACACTTCTCAACCCCCCCCAGTCTTAATGAGGATTGACGCGCCTAACTCGACAAGCACGAGAGTCATCCAAGGAATGATCTGGAGGGGGGGGGGGGGGGGGCATGAGCATGGGGCTCAGGCCTGGGAGTGAAACAGGAGTGTGTGTGTGTGTGTGTGTGTGTGTGTGTGTGTGTGTGCATGCCTGTGCATATGTGTGAGCAA
>CM050204.1:12456041-12463541 GCA_027475355.1 Coilia nasus | reverse complement strand
CCCCCTGGCATCGCACCGTGCCCCCCCAGGGGGGCCCGCCCCACTATTTGAGAAGCACTGGCCTAGCCCAAAACACATCGGTTACTGTTATAACTTAAACAGTCAATCAATCAGAAAAAAAACGAGCCTTCTGATTGGGTGGGTCTGATTCACGAGTGGGTGGACACAAGCCCCTCCCAGTCCACCCGTGGCTACGCCTATGCATGGAACTCATAAACACTCCTACACACAACCATCATTAATAAACACACGTAACGCATACACACTGGTGTTTCAGAGTGCATTATATATGAGGAGAAAGCAGAAAATGAAAGAATTAGTATTACAGAATTGGTATATAGTATAGATAAAATAAAAAATCAAGCAATGGAAAAGGGGTATAGTCATCAGCTTTTGATTTTTCATCGTGTAGACATAAGACATCACATAAGGGATGTAAAGAAGGATCCAGTGCTTGAATTTGTATTTGATTCCTTTGAGATTCTCCCTCTCTGTCTCTCTTTCTCACTCTCTCTCACATACACTCAAACACACACACACACACACACACGCACACGCACACACACACACACAGACTCACACAAACATACACATGCACCAAATGCCTGCAGTCTGGGTTTCTGTAACGTTACACCTTACTCCACAGACGGTCCCGTGGGCCGATCCGGCTCTCATGGTGCTACACACACACACACACACACACACACACACACACACACACACACACACACACACACACAATGCGGCTAGCCAGCAGGCCAGGCTCATTCCCCCTAGCCCTCTCCATCCCCAAGCTGCTGGAACCCTCCTTGTCCACCCACCACCAAGTCTTGCTGCAGCCCCGGGAGCCTGGGAGCAGATGGAGAGAGTCTAGCCCCACTGACCCTCACCTGGGTGGGCATCGAGCAGCTCCTGCCTCCCCTGGGGGTTGCTGGATGGATCTCCTTCACACGGCATCAACCCAATTTAATTATGGCACACCGAATATGCTGCTAAGTTTATTCTATGCTAATCTCCTCTTCTCCTGACCCACACACTCTTTCTTTCTAACACACACACCTTCCACACACACATACACACACACACACACACACACACTCCCACATTCCCAAACTAGAGAGGGCTGTTTAGTGCATTAAGTTCATTTAGGGTGATTTAGAGCCTGCAGTAAAAGCATTCGGTGCTGAGGACAGGCAGACTGGGAACGCAGTGACTCAAGGGAAACAAAGTCTAGTATCTTCCCTCTACAAGGGAAACAAAGTCTAGTATCTTCCCTCTACTTCATCTGTGCCTGTATGATTATACGGCTTACAGGCAGACAGACAGACAGACAGACAGACAGACAGGCAGGCAGGCAGGCAGGCAGACAGACAGGCAGGCAGGCAGGCAGGCAGGCAGACAGGCAGGCAGGCAGGCAGGCAGGCAGGCAGACAGACAGACAGACAGACAGATAGACAGATAGATAGATAGATGCACCTGCACACAACCATATGATACACAAATACAAACATGTATGTGCGCACACACACACTATCACAGTCACACTATTGACTGTACAGCCATACTGTTATATGTTGCAGGTATAGTACCATCCTTTTGTTATTTCTACTACTATTATTATTTTTATGACATTGCTAGATGTGTGAAGAGGTGGCAATAGCTACCATCCAAGGTGACACACCAGTGAGGAGCTAAAACTAAGCTACAGTAACTATTGGGCATGTAGCACTAGTGGAGAGGTTGCCTACAACACAGGACACAGGAGTTAGCGTTGCAAAGACACAAGGTGATCTTTAAAGCAACACTAAAGCACTTTTTTCGGTCGCCCTACAGGTTGGAAGTGGAATTGTCTTTTTTTATGACTCATTCGAACTACAGATCAGGGACCCGCTTTTACAAACTTGCATCGTGCGGTTATAGCTCATGGACGCCACAAAGCGAATTCAGAAGTGCTGTTCACCCTGTTACGAGTTGATGAACCAATGAAACAATTTTTGAAACATTATTTTAAAGTTAAAAAAGTACTTAGTGATGTTTTAAAAAGATGCAAAGAGCTTCTACTGACAAGAGAGGGATGTTTTGCTCTAGCAGCATCTGGTAGCTTGTTCCAGCATTGTGGAATCACAACTGCCTGTAAATGCCTTCTGTTGAGGAAGGACAATTTGAAGACGAGGGTCCTTTGAGGAGTGCACTGATGTGTGTGTGTGTGTGTGTATGTGTGTGTGTGGAAACGTGTCTGAATGTGTGGTAATAAAAGTGTGTGTGTGTGTGTGTGTGTGTGTGGTAATGCCATGACCACATGTTCCTGTCTGCACTTAGAGTCACGACAACTCCACGCCTGACAACTTGATAATAGATCAGTTGGTCAGGTGGACACAGACAACCCCCCCCACACACACACACACACACAAACACACACACCCCACCCCACTCCCCAGTGTTGGCGTGGCAAGGGAGAGTTCGAGGCTGGCTAATGAGCAAGTGTGTGTGTGTGTGTGTGTGTGTGTGTGTGTGTGTGTGTGTGAGGCTGCAGCGTCAGCAGACGAGGGAGGGTTCTGGGGTGGCTAATGAGTGTGGTGCGGTGCGGTGCGGAGCAGACTGGTGCGTTTGTTTTGTCGGTAACCGAATCGGCGTGTTGTTTATGGCGGGCGCTCCAAAATAGCAGCATGAGTCACCACTCCTCTCGGAATGGCTCTCTGTGACCCAACACCCAGCTCAGGTTGCAGAGGAGAGGGAGAGAGAGAGAGAGAGAGAGAGAAAGATAAAGATGGAGAGAGATAGAAAGACATAGACAGAGAGAGAGTGAGAGAGAGAGAGAGAGAGAGAAAGATAAAGATGGAGAGAGAGAGTGAGAGAGAGAGAGATGAAGAGACAGCAAGAGCGAGACAGAGAGAGAGGGAGATGAAGAGACAGAGAGAGCGAGACGAGAGAGAGAGAGAGATGAAGAGACAGAGAGAGCGAGACGAGAGAGAGAGAGAGGGAGATGAAGAGACAGAGAGAGCGAGACGAGAGAGAGAGAGAGGGAGATGTAAAGAAAGTGAGAAACAGAGGGAGACAGACAGAAAGAGAAAGAGAGGCAAAGAGAGAGAGACAGAAAAAGACAGAGAACGTGAGTGAGGGAGAGAGAGAGACAGAGAAAGTGATAGAGACAGAGAAAGAGGCGGAAGAGAAAGGGAGGAATACAAGAGAGATGGGTAAAAAGAGAGAGAGGAAAAGAGAGAGAAAGAGAAAGAAGAGAAGAGAAAGAGAAGACAGCAAAGGCAGGGGCCAGTGTTTTTTGGCTAGGAGGTGTGGGAGACATCTTTGCCAAGGAAGACAGAGGCAAGGACAGCCAGAGTTGATGAAGGGAGGGATAGAGAGAATCCATGAGAGAGGGGGGGAAAGAATGAAAGCGAGAGGAATGGTAGGAATGGGGGTTATGGAGGAGAAGATTATTCTCCATGATTATGTCACTGCTCACTCTCGTGGCCGTACAGCAGAGGGAAAAATACAATTTTTGCCCACCCTTTCTCTCTCTCTCTCTCTCTCTCTCTCTCTCTCTTTCTCTCTGTCTCTCTCTCTCTCTCTGACTCCCTCTCTCTCTGTCTGTCTCTCTCTCTCTGTCTCTCTCTTTCTCTCTATCTCTCTCTCTCTCTGACTCTCTGTCTCTCTCTCTGTCTCTCTCTCTCTGTTTCTCTCTCTCTGTCTGTCTCTCTCTCTCTCTGTCTCTGTCTCTCTCTCTCTCTCTCTCTCTCTCTGTCTCTGTCTCTCTCTTCCATACCTCTGGACAAAGGTTATGGGAAGGGAGTTGAGAGAAGGAGGCTTTTAGAAGATATAGAGGCAGTGAAGGAGAAAGTGTGTGTGTGTGTATAGGTATGTACAAAATTGTGTGTGTGTGCAGGTGCGTATGTTTGTGTGAAAGAGAAAGAGAGAGAGAATAATGATGATGATGTGTGTGTGTGTGTGTGTGTGTGTGTGTGTGTGTGTGTGTGTGTGTGTGTGTGGTGTGTGTGTGTGTGTAGAAATTCTGAGGGAGACTGGCCTTCTGCCACTGGACTCTGAGTGCTTTTACAGACCAGTCAGGTTCTGGGCCATGAGTGCAGTCTGAACTGCTGGTGAGTGTATGTCTGTGTGTGCGTGTGCGTGTGCGTGTGTGTGTGTGTGTGTGTGTGTGTGTGTGTGTTTGCGCACATGTGTGTGTGGGTGTGTGTGTGCATGTATTTGGTACGTCTCTCAGATACTGATTAGCTGCACATCAGTGGCGTGACACAGTTTGTCTGTATTGATGTGTGTGTGTGTGTGTGTGTGTGTGTGTCTTTGTCTATGTTGGGTGCATTGTATGTATCTACTACAGTGAAGGCATCAGCATCAAATTAGCTGTGCACAGGCCCGCCAATAGGGGCGGGGGGCAAACGGGTCTCCTCACCCAGGCCCAGGGAAAGGGGGGGGTAGAACTGGTCCCTCCTTACATTACGGAATACAGGGAGGGGTGCCCCATCAGATTATATTGTCCCGGGTCAGCAGGCCTGGCTGTGCATAAGTCCTATTCAGTTGATGCCCTCCCACCTGATGCAGTTGTCCTCTAGCCTGGTAAAGCAGCCCCTCGTACTTCATTTCATTTTGTACAGAAACGTCAGAAACGATTTGTTGGAGGCGTGGACTCTGCTGAAGTTTAAAAAAAAGTGCCTGTGCCTTTACCCAATCGCTAACGCCTGGTCGTCTCGTATGCAATTAGCCTACCTACGCACTACAATTCAAATGTAGCACACAAGGTCAACGTCACGGCTAACGAACACACCCTCTGTTCGCTGATTGGATCGGCCCTGCTGGGGCCAACTAAATGACCCTCAAGAGATTCCGGTCCAGACCCTCTGTACAAAATGAAATAAAGTACGAGGGGCGGGTTTACCAGGCCAGTTGTCCTCCAGCTCTCTGAGCTTTGGCCTTTCAGCATCATAATCATACTTTCATATGGAGAAAAGAAACAAGCACAGAAAGAATTCCGGGAGAAAGTTAGGTTACACTTTATCATAACACATTATTTTTGGTTTCATTTTTTAGTGTATCTACATGTACTAACATGTAACACTAACCCTAACTCTATGGTACAGTGTAAGTACATAGTGTCACATATTGTTACACACTTTGCTACACTGTACCTAATTGATGTAACAGGGACAGTAAAATAAAATGTAAACCACTTTACACTCCCTGTTACAATCTACATCATGAGATACATCATAACAAAAGGTGTAACAACATGTGATATTATGTACATTGAACACTGTGCCACCTTTAAAATAAAGTGTTCCCAAAAGTTAAATAATCGAACATTTGTTGATAAAGCTTGACTCTGAAAACACCAAGAGCGCATGGTGCTTTTAATGTGACCAGGGCGCAATGTATCATTTCAATTTACAACACTGTGTGGTGGCAGTGATAAGTGAAATACATGTTTTTAGTGATTGTGTGTGTGTGTGTGTGTGTGTGTGTGTGTGTGTGTGTGTGTGTGTGTGTGTGTGTATTTCCTGGTGTGAGGCAAGATGTAAAGGCAGCTGGACATCACCATTACATACACACTCACTCACTCACACACACACACACACACACTGATACTCACACTCACTCACTCACTCACTCACTCACAAACACACACACTCAAATTCACACTGACTGACTGACTCACTGACTCACTCACTCACTCACTCACTCACTCACTCACAAACACACACACTCAAATTCACACTGACTGACTGACTGACTGACTCACTCACTCACTCACTCACTCACAAACACACACACTCAAATTCACACTGACTGACTGACTCACTCACTCACTCACTCACTCACAAACACACACACTCAAATTCACACTGACTGACTGAGTCACTCACTCACTCACTCACTCACTCACTCCCTCACTCACTCACTCACAAACACACACACTCAAATTCACACTGACTGACTGAGTCACTCACTCACTCACTCACTCCCTCACTCACTCACTCACAAACACACACACTCAAATTCACACTGACTGACTGAGTCACTCACTCACTCACTCACTCACTCACTAACTCACTCACTCGCCCACACACGCGCACATAGTCGTCTCTGGCTCCGGGAGCAGTGAACCTTTCCTCATTCCACTGTCAGTGGCGGCTGCAGCGAGGCCTTTCCAGCATTGTTCTCTGGGAGTCAAGAAGAAGAGGGAGAGGAGGGGAGAAGAGGAGAGGAGTGGAGAGGAGAGAAGAGGAGGGGAGAGGAGTGGAGTGGAGAGGGGGGAGAAGAGAGGAGAAGAGAGGAGAGGAGAGGAGAGGAGAGCAGAGTATTGTTTTCTGGGAGTCAAGAAGAAGAAGAGGGAGAGGAGGGGAGAAGAGGAGAGGAGTGGAGAGGAGAGGAGAGGAGAGAAGAGGAGAGGAGAGAAGAGGAGGGGAGAGGAGTGGAGAGGAGAGGAGAGAAGAGGAGGGGAGAGGAGTGGAGTGGAGAGGAGAGAAGAGGAGAGGAGAGGAGTGGAGAGGGGAGGAGAGGAGTGGAGAGGAGAGGAGAGAAAAGGAGGGGAGAGGAGTGGAGTGGAGAGGGGGGAAAAGAGAGGAGAAGAGAGGAGAGGAGAGGAGAGGAGAGCAGAGCATTGTTCTCTGGGAGTCAAGAAGAAGAGGGAGAGGAGGGGAGAAGAGGAGAGGAGTGGAGAGGAGAGAAGAGGAGGGGCGAGGAGTGGAGTGGAGAGGAGAGGAGAGAAGAGAAGAGGAGAGGAGAGGAGAGGAGAGGAGTGGAGAGGAGAGCAGAGGGGTGCAGAGGAGTGGATAGAAGAGGAGTGAAGAAGAGAGGGGGGAGAAGAGAGGAGAGGAGAGGAGAGGAGAGGAGAGGAGAGGAGAGGAGAGGAGAGGAGAGGAGAGGAGAGCAGAGCATTGTTCTCTGGGAGTCAAGAAGAAGAAGAGGGAGAGGAGGGGAGAAGAGGAGAGGAGTGGAGAGGAGAGGAGAGGAGAGGAGAGGAAGAGGAGAGGAGAGAAGAGGAGGGGAGAGGAGTGGAGTGGAGAGGAGAGAAGAGGAGAGGAGAGGAGTGGAGAGGGGAGGAGAGGAGTGCAGAGGAGTGGATAGAAGAGGAGAGGAGAGCAGAGGGGTGAGGAGAGCAGAGGGCCGAAAGGAGAGGAGAGGAGAGGAGAGGAGAGGAGAGGAGAGGAGAGGAGAGGAGAGGAGAGAGGAATCGTCTTACCTTTTCAGGAAAGAAACAAAGAGGCCAAACGTGCAACCCAAAACGACTCGGAACTCACGGAGCAGAGAGAGGGGGAAACAGACCACTCGGAGGACAGCAGAGTCAAGCCGAGGGAAGGAGGGAGAGGAAGACATGCAGGGAAAGAGAGAAAAGAGAGAGAGAGAAACAGAGACAGAGAAGGAGAGAGAGAGTAAAGGAGATAGGGAGGACATTTGAAAGGGGGAAAAGGAAACCATGCAGGGAAAGAGAGAAAAGAGAGAGAGAGACAGAGACAGAGAAGGAGAGAGAGAGTAAAGGAGATAGGGAGG
>CM050204.1:12448541-12451041 GCA_027475355.1 Coilia nasus | reverse complement strand
TTGTAGTGGTTCATCAATTTGTAACTGGGTGAAAGGCACTTCTGAATTCGCTTTGCTGCCCTCCACGGGCTATCACCGCACTAAGTAAGTTTGGAGGAGCGGGCCATCTCTCTGTAGTGTTAATGACAGACAATTCAGCTTCCAACCTGTAAGGCGACCGATGAAGAAATGTACTTAGTGTTGCTGTAAGTTCACAACTGCATCACAACTGGCATGTGGGTTTGCTGTAAGAACTGAAGGGGATAGGCGACAAACGTACTCTTACACAATAGTGGGAAAATACCATGCACAGTGAAAAACACACACACACACACACACACACACATACACACACACGCACACATACACACACACGCACACACGTAAGTACACAACTAAAGTGCAATAACGTAATGCACCGTTCAGGCATTGTCATCAGTATTTCAATACTTTTAACATTTCGACATGCTTTTTGAATGAAGGCATCAAGGTAATTTGAGAAGGGCACACACACACGCATGGACGTGCATACACACTTACACATGCACACACACACACACACATGCACACACACACACACACACACACACACACACGCACACACACACACAGACACATGTCTACCACAGGACAGAGCCCAGACATACTGTCTGATGACTAGGTTCATGTGTAGCAGCTCCACGGTTTAACAAGTCTTGCAGGCTGCGGTATCTGTGTGTGTGTGTGTGTGTGTGTGTGTGTGTGTGTGTGTGTGTGTGTGTGTTGGGGGGGGGGGCTGCTTCTCTTGGCTAGGGTTGAGTCTTCTCACTCACGGCCGTTTCCTGCTGAACTCCTCCTCAGCCCTGCGGTTTCTGCTCACCTGTGGCCGCCTCTAATGGTCCGTCACATATGTCTGTGTGTGTGTGTCTCAGTGTGTGTGTGTGTGTGTGTGTGTGTGTGTGTATGTGTGTGTGTGTATGAGAGAGAGAGAGATGTGATGTTTCATTCAGTGCAGTCAGAAAGGGTTCATCCAGCACAGAGGGAGTCGTGTGTGTGTGTGTGTGTGTGTGTGTGTGTGTGTGTGTGTGTGTGTGTGTGTGTGTGTGCTTAAGTGTGTGTATGTGTGTGTGTGTGTGTGTGTGTTTAAGTGTGTGTCTGTGTGTGTGTGTAAGTGTGTGTGTTTGTAAGTGCATGTGTGTGTATGTAAGTATGTGTATGTGTGTGTGTGCGTGTGTGTATGTGTGTGTGGGTGTGTAGGACATGCTGCCAGACACCTGATGTCTGAGATGACGGGAACAGGAAGTACAGGAGAGAGAATACAAGACAGAAGAGAGAAAGAGAGAGAGAGGGGGATAGAAATAAATCAACATGAAAAAGAAATAATAGAATAATGGGGAAGAGATAGAAAAAGAGGTAGAGGGAGAGAGAGAGAGAGAGAGAGAGAGAGAGAGAAAGACAGAGAGTGAAAGGTAGACAATTGAAGAGAGAGAGAATAGAGATTGGAAAAAGAATAATGAAAGAGTAAGAGAAGAATGGAGGAGAGAGTTCAAGAGAGAGAGAGAGAGAGAGAGAAAGAGACGGAGAGAGAAAAGAAGGGAGGGTGAGAAGTGGGCAATTGAAAAGAGAGAGAGAATAATAGAGATTGGAAAAGGAATTATGAGAGAATGAGACAAGAATGGAGGAGATACAGGGAGAGGCAGAGAGAGAGAGAGACAGAGAGACAGGGAGATATATAGAGATAGAGAGATAGAGAAAGGGGGGGAGGGAGGGAGAGACACAGAGAGATGATGAGAGCAAGGTAGGCAGAATAAAGCAAGGTCAAAGACAAAGCAACAGAAAAGAGAGAGAGAGAGAGAGAGAGAGAGGGAGGGAGAGAGAGAGCGTAATGAGGGGCAGAGAGAGAAAGCTGTCTGCTAATCATCAGAGCAGAATGGATGTTTTGGGAACAGCAGTTGCCTAACAGACCCCAAAATGGCCGACCTTGGAGGCCTCACTCACCACTCTGCTTAGTGTTCTTGGTCAAAGGCCAGCCACTGCCTGGAACTCCTGCGACTGGACACACAGATGTGTGTGTGTGTGTGTGTGTGTGTGTGTGTGTGTGTGTGTGTGTGTGTGTGTGTGTGTGTGTGGATGCTTTCTATCTCTCTCTCTCTCACACACACACGCACACACACACATACACACAAAAACACACACACACACACACACCCATACTCACACATACCTACACACACACACACACACACACACACACACACACAAACACACGTGTTCACACTGTACATTATGTTCATTAGCATGAGATATGTAAGGGGTAACATCCGATGAGGCGTGCATTATACAGTTTTAAGTCAACGAGGTGGAGCCTAAGAACTGGAGCCTAAGAAGTTTGCTCCGCCAAGTTGACTTAAAACTGTATAATGCACGCCTCGGAGGATGTTACCCCAGTTATGACCCGGTTAATGCCACTCAATTATGTAGAATGTATTTAAAATAATTCTCAATTAACTTAGAGGGTTAACTTAGACTCAGTTTCGCTACA
>CM050204.1:12413541-12446041 GCA_027475355.1 Coilia nasus | reverse complement strand
AATGAATAATTTCAATTTCAAATAATAATATAATGAATTGAATGAACTATAATGAATAAGATATGTGGGTATGATGAAGAGCAAGAGAGAGCATGTGAAAGTGAATAAAATGCTGAAGAGTAAAGTCTGTATGAAAAGCATGTGCAAGTATGAAACCATCACTGTGGATGTGTGTATTTGAAGGTATGTATTTGGTTGTGCGTGTATGGGTGTGTGCGTGTGTGTGTGTGTGTGTGTGTGTTTTGCTTGAGTGTGACCTCTTACAGATAGGTTTCTTTACATTACAAATTGTTTTACCCTCAAATGTCCAAATCAGCTGGACAGCAAGTCATATTTTCCTTATGCATATACACTATGCCTGCACTATGTAATAGGAGACCATAGTACTAACACACACACATACACACGCATACACACATACACAAATGCACACACACACACACACACACACACGCACACCTCTAGGGGAAATGTGATATCGAGGTTTGGTATTCATGTGCGAGACACAGAGGACAGATAGAAATACACTGCTGTCATCACTCCACACTTATATGTTTACACACACACACACACACACACACACACACACACACACACACACACACCCATGCACACATGTTCACACACAGACACATGCTCACACACAAATAGATCCCGACAGGTCCAGAGATCAAGATACACAAACACTCTCACACACGCGCATGCACCCACCCACACACACACGCACACACACACATTCTGTCACACTACAGGATACCCTTTCCTCATATACAGATTATCAGACAGGCATACATCGATTCAGGGTCACAGAAAGACTAAGACATACACACATGCTGATTTAAACACTAACACACACACACACACACACACACAGACTGAAATATACACACATTCATCTTAACGGCACACTATCATACACATACACTGTGGCACGGAAATACAAAAACTAGCTCCTCTCCACTCCCCTACCTCCAAAAATGCCTGGGCTATAACAAGGAGGGCCATCCTGAGAGTACTGAGTAATTATTGAGATTATGCAGTGCCCTTATGCAGATTTCAATACTTCAAAAGCATTGAAGAGGTTTATTTTATAAAGCTTACAGTCTGTTATTGCAGTGAGAAAGAGGGTAAAGCAGATTATGTCAAACATTAAAAAAAATTAGTAACACTTTGTATGAACCCAGTGTCCATAAGAAGCTTACGAGTGCATGAGTCATGACTACTGTATGTCTAAATAGTTGTGAATACTTATGTCAATTATTATAAAGCTTTATGAATGCATTGTAACCTTTATGAAGGTGTTTATAGCATATTGTGAACACAGGGTTCATAGAAAGTGTTACCAAAATGTTCTGGCTGGTGTTGGGTGTTGTCTTACTGACAATGAAAGTCAGTGTCTGTCTTACTGACAGAGAAAGTACATTCAAAAGACCAACCCCCCCCTCCCCCCTACAGCCAAAAATACATTAAAAAAAAACACCCAAAACAACCCCAACCCCAGCCCCAAGGCAAAAAACACCCACAAATAAAGTAAAAAAAAAAAGCAAAAACAAAGACCCTGGAGACCTGAGTCAGATTCATATCACCTGTTCCCTCCCAGTCAGTTAGCTGTAAGACTGTACACAATATTGCGTTTAGCTAACGTCTACTGTAGCTCGCCCTCATGATCTTATCATGTATCTCCTCATAGGTTACCCTTGAATGAGTCTTTTGGCAGCCATGTCAGGTATGTGAGATTATAATTTCACCTGTAGACTACTCCTTTAGCCCTGGGGCCTCCTGTCACTGTACCACTGTAATAACTCATCGCGGGATAGAGCCATCACCGAGTGACAGCTTTTTATTTTGTAACTGGACTCGGCCAGAAAGGGACCCATTTCCGCAGCTTTTTCGGAGAGGGTGCTGCTATTTTTACTGAAACACAAGACACAAGTGCAGAAGAGAGCAGACAAGACAGGAGAGAGAGAGAGAGAGACAGTGAGAGAAAGAGAGACAGACAGAGAGAGGGGGGGAAGAGGGTGAGAGAGGAAGCAAGAGAGAAGATGAGAAAAAAAGAGAGAGAGAAAGAGAGCGAGAGAGAGAGAGAGAGACAGACAGACAGACAGAGACAGTGAGAGAGAGAGAGACAGACAGGGGGGGGGGGGGTGAGAGAGAAAGCGAGAGAGGATGAGAAAAAGAGAGAGAGAGAGAGAGAGACAGACAGTAAGAGACAGTGAAAGAGAGAGACAGACAGAGAGGGGGGAAGAGGTTGAGAAAGGAAGCGAGAGAGGATGAGAAAAAAAGAGAGAGAGAATGAGAGCAAGAGAGAGAGAGAGAGAGACAGAGAGAGAGAGACTAGGGTTACCCCTGAACTCTTCCTCTCCTGTTTGTCTCATGCCTGGAGGGCAGGAGGAGGTGAGGTGAGGTGAGGCTGGGAGGAACACACTCTCATAGGTAAGGGCATTGTCACACTCTGCTCAACACACCCACAAACACCCGCACACACACCCACACACTTACACACATGCACACGCACACACACACACACACCCACACCCACCCACTTACACACACGCACACACACACACACACCCACACCCACCCACTTACACACACGCACACACTATACTACATTGTTATATACATATGTACATGCACAAATGCAATTCAGGGTCTTTGCATAAGATGCATTCACTAAGTCTCTTGACATAAGTACCTAATTGCACAATACACACACACACACACATACACACACACACACACACACACACACACACACACACACACACAGTTTCTCTGTTTCTGCAACTGCTTCAACAATAAAATGTATAATCTGTCACACCAATAACACACATTTACATGAAAGTGAACATGAACATGAAACATGAAGACTGATAGTGAGAGAGAGACAGAGAGAGAGAGAGAGAGAAGGGGAGAGAGAGAGAGAAGGGGGACAGAGAGAGGGATACAGAAATACAGAGAGGACGAGGAGAGAGACAGAGAAAGAAAGAGAGATCTCATCTCACAAACTCTGCTGACACACTTTATTTCTTCAGTCCTGGGAAACTCTGGCTCCCTGGAAATGATGATTGACAGCTCATAGCCCACAGCAACGTCCCGCCCCTCAGGTGAGGTCCTGGGACAGTCGACTCGAGTTTCTCCACCTGCAGGCACACTCCTCCTCTCTACCTGTTTAATACACACACACACACACACACACACACACACACACACACACACAGACTCGATCCCTGAGACAAAGACAGGAAGTATCTCTCTTGTCCTTGGGTTTTGTGATTCACACGCCTGGGAAAGGAAAAGTATCTGTAACACTAATCCCACACCTGAGGCCACGACTACCTCCCCACTCACCCCTATCAGCCCTGCTCTTCTTACAGACACACTCTCCTCAATACACACACATACACACTTTCTCCTCACCACACACACACACACACACACTTGGTCACACACTTTCTCCTCACCACACACTGACACACACTCACACACACACACACACACACACACACACACACACACACACACACACACACACACACACACATACAGCACAACACAGCTAGACGCACCTGACTTCAGCTACTACACACAATGAGATGACACACCATCCGGAATTGCCGCAATTGGGTTTTACCCTGCCATGCGAAATTAGGCCAGAGTGCAAATACAGGACAACACAACTTGTTCTGTAGCCCCTTAGTGGTCATCGTACCGCCAGTGGATCGACTCGCTTTGAATGAAAAAAAGGGAACTACAACATTACTACGACATTACGGAGCGTCTTTAGAAACACATTACAGCTTGGTCATTGCCATTCTGGTTACAACAAAGTTATAATTGAGGGTGTCTCTTAAAGGGTTAAGAAATATGTGACGGGATGCTTACGAACGTTCATTGGGGAAATAAAATATATCGACTTTTTAAGGGGACGTTCAGACTGTGATACTTTTTTCTCTGCCAGTGGATCAAACTCTGTGGCTGACGAGCAGTTTGACTGGTGCGACGTGCCTTGCTGCTTTCTCTGCCTCCGCTTCACTCAAAAAACAGTGAGGCTTCTAAAAAACACGAGGTTAAAGCTCAAGTTAAAATTTGTTACATTTTTGGAACGTGTGTTTTTCTACAATCGTTCCTGAGCTACAGTCAGTCGCCGACAACTGAGTTTAAAATATCAACGGTAAAAAATGGAAGACGGTATGTAACTTAGCAACATTAAAGTTGACATCTCCAGAAAGCGTTTACTAAGTGCTTGGATTTCGGGATACTTAACGATGCTTGTTGCGTTTTGGTGGCTGAAAAAGCATCCCAGTCTGAACACTCTTTAACCTGTCCTTCTGAGTGTCACATGTCACTCACATGTCACTTTATAATGATTGACAGCTGCTCAGACACTACTGCTAAGACACTGAAGAAGATACAGTATTCATCATACCCTATTGCTTTGTCCTATACCTGACTGGTCCTATGGTATAGAAGGAAAAAGCGTTACGTTGCTGCTGCATAAGGACTAGGGGTTTTTTAAAAAAGAAATGAGAGAGAGAGAGCGTAGGGGAAAAAAGAAACAGAGCGCAGAGGTGTAAATGGATACAGCCATACCGTAGGCCGCTCATTTCCTGCTGTCTTAGGGTAAATATTATGAATAAATTATTCCGGGCGCTACATGCTATCCATCACCACTTTGCTTCGTGGCCTGGATCTCTCTGTCGCAATTAACCCCCCACCCCCCCACACACACACACACACAAACTGTTGAAAGGTGCTTTTTTTTTTAAAGCCTCCACACCCGCTCGCCCCAACTGCCCTACTCCACCTTTGCACTCCTTGCCACCTACTCCCCGCCCTGCTCGTGCTACAGCAACTACCCCTGACCTCAGCTCCTGTTCTCCACGGCTTTGGACTCCAGAGAGAGCATTGGTTTCTTCTCCTCGTTGTCTGTACCTGCTAACTGAAGAAACAAACACACATGGAGGTGGGGCTAGGGGATGGTGGGGCTAGGTTGACACACAGCGCTGGCTGAATAACAGTCCCAGTCTGGGCCTCTCTCACACAGGTGCTAAGCACATTAGCGTAGGCTAGTCACCTGCAGAGTCCATAGTATAGTAGCGGCTAATTTCAGGAACAACCGCATAGCAATTTTTGCTAGCACACATTTAGGTATGTAGTCTGTGTGTGTGTGTGTGTGTGTGTGTGTGTGTGTGCATTGAGAAATCTGTACATCTCAAGTTGGAGCACTTAGCCTCTGGTACTGGGTTGACTGAGGTCTGCGATTGTTAAGATTGTCAAATGTTAAGTTACTCTGAATTTTACAGACGCTCATGTACTATTTGGGACTGAACCACCATTAGTCCCCATACTATTTTGCAGGTGTTAGTCAACCACCTGGCTGTTTCTGGAATAAAAGTGTTAATTTATGTCAGTTTTGGGGTGAACTTTACAGTTAGGCCATTCATTGCTTTCACTGGGGATTAGTGACACTCTAATTAATGTCTCTTCCAGGCACTTTTACAGTAGAGCTAGTCATTTCTTCCATTAGAGATTATTAACACTGGGCTAACTGTGCATGACAGCTGTAGCGGAACAAACCCCAAGGCTTTAACTGGCCACCAATGAACCAAAGAAACCCTGGCTACTTTATGGACCTGTTTGAAGTGACTCGAGCACTAGAGCTCCTAGTCTCTTCATCCAGAGAGGAGGGGGGGACGAGTCGGGGAAGGAGGGAGGGAGGGTGGGAGCAGCGGTGCTGGCCATCTCGGCCGGCTTTTATTGGGCTCAGAGTTTTCCCCCTCGCCGCGATGTGGGAGATAATTGGCCGATGGCTTTTTCAGACGGACCCCGTTTTCTCTTCTCCCCGTCCGCCGGACCTGCGGGTCCTAGGCCCCAGCGGAAGCGGAGGCTTCTGGGATAGATTTATACGGGCGGTTGCTGCTCTGAAATCGCTCATGTCAAGGTCAACTCCCTCCAATATTAATACTAATCTGCTCGGGGAGGGGGCGGTTGGCTGTGGGGGTGGGAGGTTATTAGGGGATGAAGGGGAGAGTGGGGAGTGTGGGTTCTGGCTGGGCTCAGTCCGTCTGGAAGCTGTGAGTACTTTTCCATGAGCCACGGATCGTCCAGAGATGCAATGGCTAAAAGATTTCTCAATTTCACTTTCTCTTTCTATTTCTCAATCTCTTTCCCTTTCCTTCCCTCAGTCTTACTATCTTCTGGCATCTTCCACCAGTCAGGCTCTCCTTTGCCCTCTTTTTTCCCCAATGTCTTTCTGTTTCGGTCTGTTCTTCTTTTTCTTCTCTTTCTCCTTTTTGCTGTCTTCTTACCCAGTCTCTCTCTCTCTCTCCCTCCTTTCCTCCCTCCTCCTCCCAACCTCTCTCTTTTTTTGCTCTCCTCCTCTCCCCAATGTCTTGCTGATTTTTTCTTCACCTCAGACTGGATTCATAAACACGGCCGCTTCTGTCTTTCCTGTTCTGAGGTCCACGGCAACCTAATCCCGAGCATTAGGCCCGGTTCTGCCGACGTATTAACCCAGATTGTTACTGCAGCTCCAGTTAGGCCGGTTCCAATTTCCAAATATGCCGCACAGGTTCCTGGAGCCAGCCACTGGAGACGGAGATGCAGGACTTTAAAAATAGAGCAGCGATGAGAAATATAACTCTCCACTTTTTTTTGGTTCTTTCTTTCTTGCTGTCTTTCTTAACTTCTTTTTTTTTTGTTTCTTTTTTTCTTTCTGTTCTTGACAGACCCTCCAGTGGGCCTCATTGCTACCAGGTGCCAAGCCCCGAGGTGGGGTTCTGGTTCCGATCTCTTCCCCCCCGAGTGGCCCGTTCCGCCATAAATGCCGACACTTAGTGCTCATTTACCCACCCACCCCCAACCCACGCTTCCACACACACCATCCCCCCCACCCCCGCCTTACTCCACCTCCGCCCCATCCAGTTGCCAGCCAAGGGCACCATTATCATTCATCCCCCACCACTCACCCACCCACCTACCTCACACCGCCAGGGTCTGCTGGCGCAAAGACAGACACCTGCACTATGGCAAGCGCTCGGACCCCCCAGTCTATGCAGTCTTGCCCCCCCTCCCCTCTTCCCTCCCCTCCCCTCCTCTCCTCTCCTCTCCTCTCCTCTCCTCTTCCCTCCCCTCCTCTCCTCTCCTCTCCTCTCCTCTCCTCTCCTCTCCTCTCCTCTCCTCTTCCCTTCCCTCCTCTCCTCTCCTCTCCTCTCCTCTCCTCTCCTCTCCTCTCCTCTCCTGGCACCGGCTGGCCAGAGGCTTTTCAGCGAGGCCCTTACAGAGCAATAAGCAGCACACGCCTCAGCAATACCACCACGGTCCGTTCCCACTTCAGACATAAATCTGTGTGTGCAGTGCAAGAGCATAACATTGTGTGTATGTGTGTATGTGTGTGTGTGTGTGTGTGTGTGTGTGAGTGAGTGTAGACGGCTCGCCCAGTCTGAACTCAACCAGCCGTGACACTTTTATACTTAATGCTTAATGAAAATGTGTGTGCGTATGTGCCTGTGTAGAGGGGAGGGAGAGAGGGAAAGAGAGAATGAGAGAGAGAGAGAGAGAGAGAGAGAGAGAGAGAGACAACATGTATGTATTTCACAATTGCTGTTTTGTTGACATTTGCATTTTCCTCTTAAAACTAAGGTGTCAAGTGACCAGACCATCACAGCCCTCAGGCCAAGAGGCACAGAAAATGAAAAGACTGATTTACGATCAGCATGACACCCGTGGCACCCAGCAGAGAGGCAGCCGCTCTTTGCAGATGACATCATGGCTTTTTTACAAAGGTCCATCTCTCGGTATGGAGACTGTATGGATCTTCGGTGTTTTACTATGAGTGTCAATAGGCTGGTCAATAGGCCCGCCTGCCCGCCCGCTAGCCTGGCAGTGCCACCTTCCATCACACTGCTCTTTCTCTCCTCACACTTCTCACCTGCACAAACAGCTCCAGTGCCAGCCTTCTCTGTTTGTTTCTGAAAGCACACGCCTTTCACCGGGAGACCTGACAACCGATCTGCTCGTTAGGGTGCGCCCAAAAGCTCTGAAAGGATCCAGGGCACAAATTTTGTCGGCGTAGACGGTGGTGTATTTATAGCCAGACGTACAGTTGGTCATTTGAATGACAAACGAGGTGCTTTTGGGGTTGGCTGCCTTTATGCTAATGCACCAGTTGACCACACAGAGGCCTGTGTGTGTGTGTGTGTGTGTGTGTGTGTGTGTAGTCACATGTCTTTCTATACTCTAGCTATAGGCGGATAGATTTCAAAAAAGACAAATGGAGGAACTGCTGCCACACGTGTGTGTGTTTCAGGGGTGGTGGTGGTGGTGGGGGGGGAGGGTTGTTGGGGGGGGGGGGGGGGGGGTGTATGTGGCACGCTCCCAAACCACCTCATTCCACATCGGGTGGGGGCGAGGTGAGATGCACAGTGCGCCCCAACACCCCCCCACCCCCTCCCCCCGCCCCCATCATGAACCCCATACCACCCCCACCCCCCCAACCGCCCCTTACACCAACCCGATACTGAGCTCACTAATGAGGCAAAGCCGCCCCCAAAGCTGTGGATCCATTGCTTGAAAGGAATGTTAACAGCCCTCTCCATCTGACAAAGCAGTCACAAGCACTTTAATTATGCATATATCTTCATCAGCGGTTTGTTTCACTCCAATTTGTCCACTACGCTGACAGAAAGAATAAGAGAGGGAGGCGAAATAGAGGGAGAGAGTGTGAGAGAGAGAGAGAGAGACAAAGATGAAAGGGAAGACGGAGCCCTACCAGTAAAGATCTAAATGTTTTGGCAATGCAATATTTTTTGTCATGCCAATAAAGCTGTCTTAAATTGAACTGAATCGAGCCAGAAATTGAGAGATGGAGAGAGACAGCGAGAATGAAAGAGACAGAGAGAGAGAGAGAGACAGAGAGAAAGAAAGAGACAGAGAGAAAAAGAGATGGACAGAGCGAATAAGAGAGATAGAGAGAGACAGATGGACAGAGCACATTTTTTCTCGTTTCGGTCGTATTTCCTCTTGCCCCGGCCAGGATGAGGGTTCAGCCGCCGGGTCGGGTCGGATCGGATCGCTACGCCACTGGGAACAATGCCTGCTCCACGAGCCAGCAGCCAGGAGCCAGGAGCCAGAGCAGGGCCTGTGCATCTGCAGTGGACCGGACCAGGCACCAGGCACCAGGCACCGGGGGAAGTGCAGGAAATTCCAGCCGGCTCGACCCAAAGCCGGAGGGGCGGCCCAAGGGGTCGGGTTCCGCATCGCTCCTGCTGCTGATTGCAGCAGCAGACCAGAGAAACACAAAGAGGGTTAATACACGCACACACACACACACACACTGATACACACACAGAAGCACACTCCAGTATACATAAACATACACCCACACACCAACACACACAGAAATGCACACTCCAGTATCAATTCACACACATACATACACTTAACTTAGTACACACACACACACACACACACTTCAGACACACACTTCAGTACACAAGCCTACCTCCCCTATCACCTTTCCTAAGGCAAACAGGACTTGACTTCTGTGAGACTTCATTTGTTTGAATTCATCCACCAGCACATTTGTTTTAATCGGAATGAAATTACGTTTCACGCGTCCCCCTAGCCTCTTGACCTGAGGGAGAGAGAGTGAGAGAAAGGAAGAGAGAGAGAAAGGAAGAATAAGAGTGCGTGAGTGAGTGAGAGAGAAAGAGACTGAAAGTGAGACAGTCTGTGTGGTCGGGACATGGCACTGAACAGGCGCTCGGTGACATCAGAGCAGCAAAATTGCATCCTGGGAAACCTGAGACTAGAAGTTTTCTACCACAACACCGTATATATGAGAGAAAGTGTGTGTGTATGTGTATGTGCACATGTGTATGTGTGTGTGTGTGTGGTTTGGGCACCCCATACAGTGTGGCATGTAGTTTACATGTAGATGAATGATGTCCTGGACAAATGTCCCTTCGTGAGGCAGGGTCTCGTCTTACCGTGGTGGCTGGTGGGCAGAGTGACGGCCGTGGGGCAGGAGGATGGTAGCACAGGCATGGCAAACTATATTATAGCCCATTTTATACACAGCAGCCTCTCAGTGTCCTTCACAGATTTTTTTTTTAAGAAACACTAAATAGTTTTCATCTTCGGTTGCCCTACAGGTTGGAAGCTGGAAGTGGAATTGTCTCTGATTCGAACTACAGACAGACGGCCTGTCCTCCAAAGTCCTCCACAATTACTTAGTGCGGTTATAGCCCATGGAGGGCGGCAAAGCGAATTCAGAAGTGCCTTTCACCCAGTTACAAGTTGATGAACTACCCAAACAATTTTGGAAACATTATTTTAAGGTTGAAAAAATGACTTAGTGTTGCTTTACAGCAAATAGCAGCAGATACAAAAAAAACGTCCCATCTGCTCATCGTCCTCTTTCTTCCTTTCTTCTCTTGAACACTGTGCACTGCCCCCCACCCCCACCCCCACCCAGACTAGGACAGGTGTAGACGGGAGAACTGCCTCTCTGTCCATATTCCTATTTTTAAAACCATCGTTCATTACCCCTGTGTGTACAAAAAAATATTTTACCGACAGATGAATTCAATGACTTACAAACTTTCATGTTTTACCGAAAGATGGTTTCACTGCTTCCACTGTACTCTTCCCTGCTCCATGTGGTGAGCAGGAAGGAATCACAGGCATCCCAACCTGCAGAAAATGATTTCAGGGAGTTCAATAATGCACTCCACCCCCACACCCCAGCTGGAATATGCGAAGGAAACAAATATTGTTTGTCAAAAACTGAGTAGCCTAATGAGAGACACAGAGGTCGTCTATTACGTCTGCCAAAAATACTACACGGGACTGTCACTCTCACTCTCGCTCTCACTCTCCCTCACTCAGCCTGTCTCCCTGTCACTTGCTGCATCTGTCACTCCTGGAGGTCACGGGGGACTTGGGATGTCTGGAATCAATAACAGAATGATCTTGCACGTTAATGATTCATTTCTGTGATCAAGCAGCGTGCTTTAAATAGTAGATTTTAGGAAGAACCAGGTGCACAAAGTCGTCCGACTCCTTGGGCAGTTTAGGTCCCAGCAGGGATGTAGTGAAGGATAAACGCAAAGAAATGGAGTTTACCCACCTCTCAAATGTAAGAAAAAGAGTTTATCCATCACTCAACAGAGTTTACCCACCTATCAATACAGCTTATTCACCCTATTATAGAATTTATGTACCAAACACAATTGCTAACATTTCAAAATCACACTATGCCATCTATATGTGCACTAGAGACCATTCAAGATGCACTGAGACTGTTTAAACATGTTTTGCATGTATTTTTAAAACATCTGGTGCACACCGTGCATCCACCTCACCATGATCACCACATTCATATTTTACCCACCTCTGATTTTACCACTACACCCCTGCTCTCCAGTGTCTTCTCCCATCCACTGTGCGTCTCTATGGTGGGATAGGATGGCATGCCAGATGGCAGACTGTACCCATGGCCCTTGGCTTGGAAAAGTCAAAGCGCTGACCCCGTACCATTCTGGTGCTGTGAGAACCACTGGAGGAGACGGTATTCCCCCCTTTTGCTGTTTACAAGCAAACATTTATTTACGTTTGTGCGCGGACCTGCCTGGTGTTGCGTTTCAGTGTTTGTTTGTGCAGGAGCAATCTCGATTCTTGCCGGAGGGGGTTTTGTGCTTGAAAGAAAGCGAGGACCCCTTCCTCTTTGTTTTCTTCCCCGTCTCAAGGAAAAACAAACGGCTCAATATTTCTTTCTGCAATTGTACAGGAATCAACCGCACAAACAAACATCAGTGGAAATAGCCAGGAGGTAGAGAGCTATACTTGAGACTGAATACTGAGTATACCATTACTTTGCTCATCATGGAAAGCCTCAGGAACGTCAACAGACAATGACTCTCATACCGACAGGACTGACGTGCTAAGCAGAGCTTGGGAAATCGTGAATTAAAAGGAAAAGAAAAAAAAAAGCTGGCCTACGAGTCGACTCTGATTGCAAAATAAAATGAGTTTGAAATGATCTAAGAAGGGAGTCTTTTCAGGATGCCATTTCATCTCAGGGCAGGTTTTAATCTTCTCTGAATCTTAATATTCTTTCAATATTTACGCAAGACCCAGACTCCAAACATAAACAGAGTTAATTTAAGGCACTGGTAATCATATAGACCTTCTCGTGTGGAGAGCTAATGGACAGATTGACAAAACACTCAGATCATCAGTCAATCCCAGGTCACATCCCAGGTTTGCTGGAAGAACGTTTGGGCGATGGAACCCAGATGGGCCAACAGTGACCTTCGTCTACATCAACAGCAACTCTGTCCCGTCTCCTCTCCTCTCCTCACCTCTTTTCTCCTCTCCTTTCCTTTCCTCTCCTCTTACATACACTCTTCTCCTGTTCTCTCACCTCTCCTCTCCTCTTCTCCTCTCCTCTTCTCCTCTCCTCTTCTCTCCTCTCACCTCCCCTCTTCTCCTTTCCTTTGCTCACCTCTCACCTCCCCTCTTCTCCTCTCCTCCCCTCTTCTCTCCTCTCACCTCCCCTTTTCCTCTCCTCTCCTCTTCTCTCCTCTCACCTCCCCTCTTCTCCTCTCCTCTCCTCCTCCCCTCTTCTCCTCACCTCTTCTCTCCTCTCACCTCCCCTCTTCTCCTCCCCTCTTCTCCTCACCTCTTCTCTCCTCTCACCTCCCCTCTTCTCCTCTCCTCTCCTCCTCCCCTCTTCTCCTCACCTCTTCTCTCCTCTCACCTCCCCTCTTCTCCTCACCTCTTCTCTCCTCTCACCTCCCCTCTTCTCCTCTCCTCTCCTGTCCTCTCCTCTGCTCCGTGCTCCATGTGGCTTTGGCTGAAGAGAACCCCCCTCAGTCTCCTTCTCCATCTTCTTTCACTTCCAGACTCCAACGAGTTTGAGGTCTACTTTACACACGTTTCGTTTTATTTTGCCCCCCATCCCCTACCCCAGGCCCGGCCATCCACTCTCTGACCGCTCTGCTCCTCAGAAGCAGGTGGAGAGGAGAAGGAGGTGTTGGTGGAGGAGGTAGAGGAGGTAGAGGAGGAGGAGGAGGAGGAGGAGGAATAATGACAGGCAGAGAAAATCGGCAGGAAATGAAAGACAAACACGAGTCAGCTCTCCCACTGGCACAGCTAACACTGCACCTGCATCGCCACGGCGACAACCAAAACTGCCTCCTCTGCGCAGGCAGAGACACAGACACACAGACACACACACACACACACACACATGCATAAACACACACGCTTTCTCGGCTGAGCCGGTCTTTCCTAGAGAGCTTGACTGGGGCTTAGAGAGGTGTTATAAGAGGCGGGAGCAATGAGATGAATGTTTGATCGAGTGTCATTGCTACTGTGTCCAGGACTAACTTAAAACACTACTGAACTTCACTGGATCCTCATATATAATCTGTTTTTGTTGAACACACTTAAACAAACACATAAACACACGCACGCAAACGTGTTGCACACACACACACATACCCACACATTCACTGACGCAGTCTCCCACACACATACGCACACACAGAGTGAAGGAAAAACAGCACATAAAGGAATTTTCAAGGATCTGGAACATGTCCTAGTTGTGTGTGTCAAAGCGCATGAGAGAGCACAGCAAGCTACTGACTTATGTGCGCGCGTGTGTGTGTGTGTGGTGACACATGGATAAAATAACAGCTGAATTCACTTCATGTCGCGCTACATTTAAAAGAAATCCTACAAGCTACTCTTAGTGGAACAGAGGCCTTCAACACACACACACACACACACACACACACACACACACACACACACACACACACACACACACACACACACACACACACAGCCCTGAGCCTCCTGTGGAGGTTCCTAAAATAGGCCTCTTCTCTTCTCTTCTCTTCTCTTCTCTTCTCTTCTCTTCTCTTCTCTTCTCTTCTCCTTGCGTCTCTCCTCTCCAGCTCCTCTCCCCTCTCTTTGTTGGCAGAAAGCTGCCCTGAGTCAGCACAGCAGCGTTTGAACATGTCATGCTCAAACTTATGATGCATTCCAGTGTTATGCTTGGCCCACGGCGGGATCCTCCATAATCGCACCAGCGGACAGCTCCAGCCAGGAGGCCTGGCCTGGCCGGGCCCTGCCAGCCACGCAGAGGAGGCAAGCAGACAGGGAGGGAGGCAGGACAGGGAGGCAGGACAGGGAGGCCGGCACGGAGGACAGGGAGGGAGGGAGGGAGGCTGGCACGGAGGACAGGGAGGGAGGGAGGCCGGCAGGGAGGCCGGCAGGGAGGCCTGCAGGCAGACAACCACACAGAGCTGCAGCTCGCCTCCTCTCCCTGGTGTGCTCTCTCTGGGCCGAGCAGAGATGAGAGCTAGCGGTGATAAGAATCAGGGGATCCTCTGTAATCCCGGTGGAAGATAAGGGCCGATAAAACCGGAGCCCACACAGACGTACGCTTCTCAGGCTCTTACTCCGTGTGTCTCCATCCCCTCGTGGGTGTCTCACTGGCTTAGACAAGATGAGATGATACGAGGCCCGGGGAGGCTTTAGTCACTGGCTCACATGAGACGAGATGAATATAAAACATGGTGAGGGCTTACTCATTGGCTGAGACAACACAAGATGAATACAAGACATGGGGAAGGTTTACTCACTGACTGAGATAAAACAAGATGAATACCAGGCTTGGTGAGGCTTTACTCACTGGCTGAGACGAGATCAGATGAATATGAGGCACAGCGAGGCTTTACTCCACATCTGGACTTCTTTACTGCTGGTCTGAGATCAGCTGGTGTCGGGCCAGTGGTGGGAGGAGGGTTGGAGCAAAGCTGCATGTATGTGAGGAGAAGTGCAGACACCTTAGGTGCAGATGGAGCATCCCTAGGTAGGTGGCTCTATTAGGAGCCAACTGTCATTTCTCTGGGGCAGTGGTGGCCCAGCAGTTAAGGTGACAGACCTGTGGACGGAGGGTGGCAGGTTCCAATCCACCAACTGGCAGAAGTGCCACTGAGGTACCCTGAGCATGGTACCGTCCCCACACACTGCTCCTTGGTTGCCTTTGTCATGGCTGCCCCCTGCTCACATGCATGATGGGTAATGATAAATGCAGAGGTCAAATTCTGCTGTGTGCTGTGCAATCACAGTAGCAAATGGGAATTACTTTCACTGAATTTCAGTCATGGAAACCAAGTCAGAAATGGTAGCAGGAGTGCCTGAATAACAGGCAGAAAAAAAAGATGGGGATCTTCAACTTATGCATATGAACTGCACCTCTGTATAATTTCATGTCTCCTGGAACATCTACAAAACAAGTGTCCTCCTTGTTTTGAATGCTGTACAAAGCCTATGCTAGTTTTGGAGCACTCACTGCTTTCTAAATCTTAGTTCGGCATGCGAACAGTTACATTTACCACTACCTTGTCTGCTGCGGTCAGTGGTGTATGATTAAATGTCTGACCACATCTACATATTTTTTTTCTCTCGATTGTTTCTGTAGTGCTTCTGAAATGGTTGTGTAGTTTGAGTTTTATGTTTAGATTGTCACTGAGGCGAATTCGGGGAAGTTTTGCCAAAATCTTTGCATAATCCTTGTTTCATGGTCCCAGACTTTTAATCTGGTAGCCGGTGTCTCCGCATGGTCTATTTAAATCTGTTGACTTCCAGTAACTGCGACTTGTTTCATACTGACCCATGCCCCAAGCTTGTTTTGCAAGCCATCACTCAATCCTGACAGATGTCCGTGATGGACATCTTAATTACATATGGTGGGACTTCAAATGGACATGACCATACTTAGGCAATATGGTGCCTTGTCCAAACAATGTGAACTGAGGAGAGGAGTTGCTTGTCCGAATGCCGAAAGGTTGGACTTTAAAAAAATGATCCAAATAAGCTACATCCGAGACGACAAACTCTCTCAAGACCGAGCATTATTCTCTTTCTTACTGTCTCTCTCTCTGTGTGAAGTGAACGGCATTGCTTGACCTGCAGGTTCTGAGTGCCTTCCATAGTGCATAGCAACTGTAATGCAAAGGTTCTGTCCTCCATATGTATTCCATACGTCTGAAGACAATTTAAGGGTGTATTCAGACCAGGAAAGACCGATAGTTCACTTGCTTGGTCCGAACCAAATGTTTTTCATTTTGGTGCGGTTCACATTCACACTGTACATTTTAGCAAGCGGACCAAAATATGTCAACAAAGCCACGCGCTCTGAGCTAGTTGAGCTATTGGTCAGCAATGACACGCGCAACAAACACAACCCGGTAGGTTAAAAATATGAGCTCCTGTTACTTACTGTATACATCTATGTTGTTAATTTGTAATTGCTGTCAGTCTTTATAAATCTGTTCATGGGCAAATGGAGACTAACCAGAAAGATGTTAAAAACTGCCGACTGTTTCTTTTTATATATTGGATTTGTTACGATGAAATGTTAGGTACTTGAAATGACAGTTATAGCCAAAGAATGTTCACCGGTTAACGTCTTTTTGAGATCTGTTTAACAGCTGTCATACATAACAAATAGTGATTTGACTTTATTTTGACACACAGGAGCAAGAACGTGAATAGCTACGCATTGAAATCTTTTGTATTTGCTTGCCAGTTGAATAAACCAGTGCACCACGGCAAAAAGTTCGCATTAGGTCCGGTCTGCTTTCACATCTCCAAAAGATCCGCACCAGGACTCCTTTGTTCCGGACCGAGTCCGACCTTTCAGCTCGGTCTCGGTCCGCTTGTTTGGTCCGGACCAGAGTTCGGTGGTTTGTATTCAGACCATTCCAGAAGGTCCGGACCAAGTGAAATTTGGTTCGTTTGGTCCTTTGGTTCGGACCAAACAACGTATGTGTGAATACGCCCTAAAAGGTATTAGGTCCTCAGGTGCCTGTGTGCTCTCACAGTGCCAAACATCCACACTACTAAACTGCCCTACAGTAACTTGTATCCAGTCAGAGGGGTGACATGGTCTGGTGTAGTGCCAGGCTGGAACACAAAAAAAAAGTGTGGCCCCATACTCTGTACCTGAATTTTGCACTTCTGCCCTGGCTTCATCCACAGGCAAATGTAATGTGCGACGACAGTAACGACGTCCACATGGAGGCCATTGAAATGTTAGCACCACCGCTAATGGCTGCAGGCTGTTAATGCCTGGCGCAGGCTAACGCGTCGGCTCGGCTCGGCACGGCAGCTGCTCTGCTAACAGTTGTCAGAGTGCAGGTGTGGCTGTGGCTGTGGCTGTGGGTGCGCTGGCTAGCGGATGGCCCTGATTATCACGCCGAGTGATTGTTAGCGCATGTGGTGACAAGGGAGGCCTTTCCTGTTCCTGCTCGGCGGCCCGCCAGGAAAGAATCCATCTCCATTAGCTGTCTGTCGAGCTCCTGTTCTCGCCACCGTCATGGCCTCCTCGCTTCCTTCCTGAACCTTCTGGGCTGAGAGTGAGGTGTCGGGCAGAGAGAGGTGCACTCTGTTTAATTCAAAATGTTCACTCGTTCCCTATGTAGTACACTATGTAGGGTGTGAGTTACATTGTTTTCTTATATACACTACTGTTTGTAGTGACCAAGTGAACATTTCAGGTTCAGCTTTAGACTCTGGTAAAGCAATACTAAGTAGCTTTTGTCTTCGGTCACCCTACAGGTTGGAGGTGGAATTGTCTCTTATAGAGAACTACAGAGGGACTCCAAACTTAGTGTGGTTATAGCCCATTGAAGGGGGCAAAGCGAATTCAGAAGTGCCTTGTACCTTGTTACAAGTTGGTGAACCACTAAAACAATTTTAAAAACAGTATTTTAAGGTTGAAAACAACTACTTAGTGCTGCTTTAAGAGCCAGTGGTATAGCTTGGCACCAGGCATGGTATAGCTTTGCTTGGGCTTGCCAAGGCCACTAAAGGGACTCAAAGGGCTGACAACATTTGAACTACAGTGGTGGCAATTCAGTTTTGGTGGTGGAGAGTTTGCTTGGGAGTCTATATTCGCCTCTGTTCAGAGTTTAGTTGGCCCAGGATATAACAAGTGATTAAGGTGGTGTCTCTGTCATAGGAGGATGAACACACAGTCATACACAACACCTGGTCAAGACTAGAAAGGGAAAGCTTGGCTTTCTCGGCCACTTTTAAGCGAAACAAGCAGGTACTTGATCCCATTAAGTGCCACCCGACCCCTCTTGTATGAGCCTGTGGTATTAGTCCCCATTCCTCACCAGACATGACTTATGCACGTGTCAATATATCAGGTCATAACTCAAACGGTGTTGAGGGCGTTATTCAGCAGGTAAGGTGTACCTAATGTCTCTGGTGCAGATATAAGTATTTCTCTTCTCAGAGGATTCAACATAAAGTTCAGCTGAACTTCTCTCTCCTACGTAAACAATTAAAATTCATTGAGAGGGAATCATATGCTTAAGAGTGCCCCTGTTGCTTACCAAAACCACAGTGGTGTTTTTAATGAACCTAGGTGTGAACACGCCTCTGTTCAAGTCTCCCCGATGTGAGCGGCGGTGGTTTCAAAACAATAAACCTCAGCGTTAGCCTCGGGCACTATTCAGCACACAGCTGCTGTCGTGTGGACAGGTTGATACAGTGCTAAATCGCTTTGTGCAATTGCAGTAACAGTAGTGTGAGTGTGTGTGTGTGTGTGTGTGTACGTCATGATTCATATCCTGTCTGCTCACATATTTGTGTTTTTCCCCTCTCCTGCGGTGTATTTGTTTGGTGTGGAAGGATTGTAGTATGCAGCCCTGTTTTTGCCCTATTAGTGACAATAAACATTATCTGTCAGCATAATCATAGACAAAACCTACAACACTAGCTTACAACACAGGTGAGGAAGATCCTGTCTTTTGTGTGTAGCTGTTTGTGTGTAGATGCTTGCCAACAATTAAATCATTTATTTGCCTTCTGCTCTACAGTCGATGTATTTCAATTTGATGCAGATTTTTTTCTTTTTCTTTGAATTTCTTCTAAATTTATTTTGCTATTATTATCATTGAGATCTTTTTCCCTTTTAAGGTTAAGCAGCTTTATGTGTGCGTACCTGCTTTCCCCTGGAAAATAGTCGATAAAAGTATTTCCTCTCCCGTCTTCTAGTCTACCGCCACGGCAGATAGAGTTCCCCCATGGGCCAGAAAGGGCATAAATTAGGCCCGCTTACTGCCATGATGAGGGCTTTGTGAATAAGTGTGTGTGTGCATGTGTGTGCGTGTGTTTGAAAACCAAAGTAACATGAGAGATGATTGCACAGATATGTAGTTCAGCACCCTGTTGAAAATCCAACGGATTTAAGTGTGCATGTGTGTTTATTTATCTATGTTCTTCCAGTCTCCAGCTGTACTGAGAAAAACACAGTCATGACATAAATTAGTCTTCATAGAAGTCTTCATAGAAATGCAGGGTTGCCCCTGGTTCTGGGAACGCTGCTGATAAGCTGGCAGTTTCCTTTGCCACTCTACACCTCTCCTTGATGTTGCCACAAAACGGGAGCCTTAGTGTGGACTAAGTTCTCTCTCTCTCACACACACATACACATAGAAAAGCATAACACACAACATAACACACACTGACAGGGATCATACACAAAACATCACACAAAGGGATGCTGTATAACCTGACAGACACACACAGACACACACACAGACACACACAGACACACAGACAGACAGACACACACACACACACACACACACACACACACAGGGATCACACACAATCTGTCTCTCACACAGGGATTACACAACCTGACACATGCCTACAGTGTGAACAAGCGGCTTGGACATTGGATAATTTAGTATGGTGAAATGTATCTTTTATGGAGTACATGTTATTTCATTGAACTCTTTTCCTACCTTTTCATTTCACTAATTTTAGTAATTTTGACGACGTGTTTAGCCCACTTACCTGGCAACTATTCTGCATGTCTATTGGTTACAGGTTAGTATTATACATGTAGAGGGACAGCGAGCATGAATGTAAAGCAGGCATGATCTGTCATACTTCAGCCTAGTTCAGGGTTCCCATCTTCTTTATTAGGGTAGCCCCAGACACACTAACACACACCAGGCACGGCTCGTCAATATGGGCAGGTGGGGCAGCGCTCTCCCAAAAAACATCCACCCCAAAACCTAGTTCCTCCTAATAAATAATGTTACCTACTTAACTGCTCTGCTTGCTACCTATTTAAATACTCTGTCATACATGGTTTGCATATGTGGTTTTTTATAACTATTTATTTACCACAGTGGAATTGAATCTCAAATACTTTTGTTGATTGCAGTTATGCGGCAGGACTGGTCAGCGACCACATCCATCTGTTGATTTATCGTATTCTCCTGGCGTCAGTTGTTGGAATTGCAAGCAGCACTAATAGAGTCCTATATGGGCAGGAGCAAGCCTGCCCCACCTGCCTTTTTCACCTTCTTCTAGCAGCTCACAGATCAGTACTCCTCTAGTAACGTTAGGCCCAACCCAATCGTGCCAAATGCAGCGACGGCCTGCAGCACAGAACCTGCCTTGTCCAACAGCGTGGACTTTCTGTTAAAAATGCATACAGTATAATGGACAGAAATTAGAAGATAAGTTAGTGATCAAGTAGCTTGGCCCAGACAGACCAGACATCAGTATAACACAGAAAACTAAGGACAAATGGAAGATATATACAACCAAACATTTTCGTGAAAATGGTATGATGAAAATGAAATGGCTGTGTGGTTCCTCAGTAAGGAATACAGTATTTTGCTTTCTATATCTACTGTTCAGATTATGCTCAGGACAAGGGGACATAGGGATTACAGGAGTTAGCGAAGTGAAGCACTTTTCCGAACTAGCAAAAAAAAAAAAAACACACTCTCTCAAGCAAAGCACATTTACAGTGTGCTACAAAACTACCCATGCTAGGTCAAGTTAATATCTCAGCACACCTCAATGAGGGCTATCATGTAACCATTCAAAATCAATTAGAGAGGCAAAATGTGTCATTGTGCTTACTATATTAAATGAGGCTGTTGCCTTGTTTGCTTTTAGTACATCGGGTCAGCATTTCATTGGTCTTCGTTAATCATAGCTCTACATTAATGTTCATATTTTTAAAAAAGAACTCTGAAACGCATGCTTTATGGTGCTGCTTGCAGACAGATTTATTATAGACCTGCTTAGTTGAATTACTACATTAATTAGGTTTTTAATAGGCCTATCAGTATACATTATTCTATAACATTTGGTCATGGTAGTGATTCAGGCATCGGAGTCAGTGTCTGCCCCACCAATATTTATGCTCAGGAGCCGCTACTGACACACACATACACGGCATCTAAGGGTAAGGCTTCTCCGTTGCTCACAGGTCATGCTGTATTGTTTTAGGAGTAAATCTGTCAGGCCGTGACAAGCCTGCACTCACATGATCTTATTTCACTCTGCTGTTTACACTTCAGATGCCTTAATGTAGACTGGGGTGTATCTGCCTTCCTCTAAGTGTGTGTGTGTGTGGGTACAAATACTTGTTTGTGTGTGTGTGTGTGTGCGCGCAAATATTTATGTACACATGTGTATGTCGTGTGTGTGTGTGTGTGTGTGTGTGTGTGTGTGTGTCTTTGCATGTTAGTGTCTCCGTGCATGAGCGTGTTTCTTTGGCAATAATGGTTTGTGTTAGTGTGCATGTGTGTTTGAGTGTCTACAGTGCCACAGCCAGAAGTGTTGGGCCCTTTGAAAGATTACAATTTTACTTTCATTATTATTATTATTACTATTATTATTAATATCATTATTATTATTGTTGTTGTTATTAATAGCAATAATATTATTGACCTTAAAGGACCTTCTGCCAATGACAGCCCTTAGAGTCGTACTGACTGTGACTACACCACAGCTACACCACTGTGTGTGTATGTCAGCGTGCACTACCTTTAGAGTGTGTGTGTGTGTGTGTGTGTGTGTGTGTGTGTGTGTGTGTGTGTGTGTGTGTGTGTGTGTACATGTGTGTATGACTGCACATTTGCAATAGTGTGTGCATGTCTGCATCTATCATGGTTGTATCTCTGTCTGTGTACGAGTTGTGTGAAGGACTGCCCACTTGACCAACTCACCCGTCTCCCAACCCACAGCCTAAATACCGTAGCTCAACCACCCGACGGTACACACACACACATACACAATACATTACTTTCACTTTCAATATCCCTGACATGCTCCAGGCCAACGCACAAAACCAGATAACTATCGGCTAACCATGCTAATATTACCACTAATGAATAGATGTGCCTCTCAGGCGCTAGCCCCGGTGAGCATGGCGAAAGCGAGCCCAAATCTTTCATTGGAAACACGAGTGCGCCGGGGACCTATATATAGCTGCGCGGGCTTCAAAGTGGCAGGTCACGGGAGACTGGGAGGGGGGAAACGCGATTGAGGCCGTGCCTCAAAACTGCCACTCTGCTGTGCCTCCCACCCACCCACCCCCCATCTCAGCTCGAATGGCTGCGGGGGCCCTTCGTACAGAGGGGCCCCCAGAGGGCCCCCAGACCGGTGCGTTCAGATTTCCTTTAGCCAAACTGTTGTTTTTTCTGCCTTTCCCTCGTTCTCTTACTCTGAACTCTTTTTTTTATCCCTCTTTTCCTGTACATACATGTAGGCTTATGCAGGCTTGTGACATAAAAAGGAACACTCCCCTATGGGGCCCTGGTACCAGAGGACGTATCAGAACCATCAACACCGCCATCAAACCCTCCAGATGCTTTGCTAGCTGGGTGGTTGCATTGGGGGAGACCTACAGGACCTCAATGGGCTCTTTCTCAGGCCTCTGCCAAATAGTCTTATTCTACATTCCCCCCCACTAACACCTAGGCACACACACACACACACACACATACACACACATGTAGCACGCATAGGCATAAGGACACACACAGGCGCACGCACACCACCCCTGAGTTTCCTTCCTGTGGCCGGAGTAAAGGCAGTGGGGGTCGTTTGGTTTAGTTGAGGAGGGGTGAGTTGTTAGATTTGTAACAGATTAGACTGCTTTGCAAAAAGCAGGCTTCGTATTCCCCTTTACATAAAGAACACCGCCTACCTCTCAACACACACACACCTTTCTTTCTCTTGCTCAGTCATTTGTTTACACACACACACACACACCGTTCTCTCACTTGCTCGCACACACACACACACACACACACACACACACACACACACACACACACACACACACACACACACACACACATACGCACACTCCCAAACCCCAACCCCCTGCCTGAGAGACCCTGAGGGGGGACAGGAAAACACACACAGCTCGCTCATGCACCTGTCAGTCACAAGCACTTCACTGAGCGAGTCAGTACATCATGAACAGGACATCAACACACACAGTCCCACAGACATCTTGCCTGCTTGACTGACAGGAGACTGATTTAAGTCTGATGTAACTCAAGACGGCCCTGGTTAGTAACAGACATTGATAAAGCTAATGAAATAAAATAACAGAGAGTGAGGGGGTCGTGGGCGCTGCATAACCCTCTTATGACCAGGGGTGTAGCGGTAAAATCAGAGGTGGGTAAATGAATTTGGTGATCAAGGTGCGGTGGATTCACGGTGCAGCAGAAGATGTTTTAAAAAGACGGTCTCTAGTGCACATATAGATGACACAGTGTGATTTTGGAATGTTAGAAATTGGGTTTGGTACGTAAATCCTACTATAGGGTAAATGAACAGAATTGATAGGTGGATAAACTCTGTTTAGAGGCGGATAAACTCTTTTTCTGAAATTTGAGAAGTGGGTAAACTCCATTTACTTGCGTTTATCCTCCATTACATCCCTACTTATGACCAAGCGGCTTACGCGTTCACTGGGGGCTGGCTGCAGAAGCGAGCCCATGTTAAAGAGTACACTTCCACGGCAAAAATAAATGTGTTTACATCATGGTTAAAAAAAAAAAATGTAGTTTTCGGGTCCATGATAGCTCTGAGGAGGGTGCATTTTTTTGAATTCATTAGTTTAATCTCCAGATTATTTACATTGAGATTCATAGTATACATTGGCAAGGATGGAGGTGCCCCAAACCTTCAATCTTGGCTTCACCTGGCCTGGGTGAAAGTGTAAGTGTGCTGTCACAGAGCGTTTTTCCAGTTCTCTTATATTCTGTCTATGCTTATGATGAAGACGTGCGCACAGACGAGCATAGGCACGCACAAACACACACACACACACACACACACACACACACACACACACACACACACACACACACACACAAGCGTCACACAATTTCTAACATACACACACACACAGCGTCACACAATTTCTAACATCCACACACATACACACACAGCGTCACACAATTTCTAACATCCACACACACACAAGCGCTGTGTAGAGCAGAGAAGCTAGGGAGGAGAGATCAACATTAGCACTTAATTGAATTCAGCTAAGTAAAGCATATAAAAGTTCAGCAAGGTTCATTACTCTTTTGCTCGCTCTGCTTCAAACACATACACACAGGACAAGCGTGCGCACACACACACACTAGCTCTCAGAGGTCCTTATGGAGACATGAACACCTGGATCTGCAACCAGAATGCTTGGCTGGGGTTGGGGTGCTGTGTTGGTGTGTGTGTGTGAGTGTGTGCATAAATGGGTGCATATGTGTGTGTTTGCGTCTGTGTGTGTGTGTGTGTGTGTGTGTGTTGCACGGGGGAGGAATCCTCTCCTCCCGTCCCGGAGGCTCTTGTGTTGTTTCAATAACGTCCTGGGCCCGTTCCCAATCAGCGTAAGGACATTAACCACTTACCGCAGCCCAGCCGGGACCCAGGAGCGGTGGGGAGCAACAGCCGGGGAGCTAGCGCCGCCACGCTAACGCGGTTAGCCTAATGGCCTCCGCCAGGCTCGGCTAATGAATCTCAGCCCTGAGGGTGGGGCTTATTTGGGGTAGAGGGAGTGGGGAGTGGGGGGTGGGTGGATGCAGTAGCTGATACCTCCACTGCTACCGCTGATTGGCCCACATTGGCTGGCACGCTCCAAGCGTAAGTGGGCCTGGGGACAGCAGGCGGCCCTCCCTCATAAGATCCGTTTGCCTGGGAGCCGCGTGAAAGCTAATGGAGGCTGACCTGCCCTTAGGCTACACTGAGAAAGAGAGAGAGAGAAATATGTACATACACTGAGAGAGACAGAGACAGAAAGAGAGTGAGTCAGAGATAGAAAGAAAGAAATGAAGAGAGCGAGAGAGTGAGAGAAAGAGAGAGAATGAGAGTGAGTGAGAGATAGAACAAGAGAAATGAAAAGAGTGAGAGTGAGAGAGAGAATGAGAGTGAGTGAGACAGAGACAGTACATAAAGATAGATAGAGAGATAGAGAGAGATAGAGACAGTGTGTGTGTGTGTGTGTGTGTGTGTGTGTGGAGGGGGCCGGGGGTAGAAAGATAATATTTAGTGGTATAGTAAGGGACAGAGATGTGATGTGCATATGTAAGTTTGAGTCAGTGTATCTGTCTGTGTATGACTGAGTAAATGTGTGTTAGAGTGAACGTTTATGACATTGTGAGGGAAGACAGTTTAAAGGGGTGTGTGTGTGTGTGTGTGTGTGTGGACGAGAGCAAGTAAATGTGTGTGCGAGTGAGTGGTAATGTATGTATGTGTGGGTACAAATGAGTTGATGTGAAGGTGTTTGTGTGTGTTTGTTTGTGTTTGTCAGAGTGTGTGTGAGAGACCATGTTTGAAGACAGAGGAATGATGAATGGGTGTGTATGAGGGAGCGCATGTGTGTGAGTGTGGAGTGAGAGAGAGAGAGAGAGAGAGAGAGAGAGAGAGAGAGAGAGAGAGAGAGCGAGGGAGAGAGAGAGAGAGGGAGAGAGAGAGAGAGAGAGAGAAAGGTACTGTGTGTGTGTGTGTGTGTGTGATGTTGACTCAGGTTGTTCATCAGGACTCAGTGGGTGGGAGAGAAGTGGGACTCATAAACCCCATGATCACACATGGGATGAAATCACAGGGAAAAACACCCATATCCTGCGTACACACACACACACACACGCACACTCTGCCTTTCAATCAACCCTTAGCCTCAGTGTGTGCGCGTCAGTCTCTCTCTGAAAATGTTATGGATCTGTTATGTGTTTTTTTTTGTCTCTTATTGCGCCAATTGTATATTGACAATTGACATAGGGTTTAACGGACCCTCACCTGAATAAAAGCACACAGGTAGTTCATATATACCATTACGCATTGCTGCATAATCAAATACTCAACAGAAATGTTCTTTTCAATGATGATAATGGCCAATGGTCAATACCAACAGTGGAATAATGTACAACTCCCTGACACACACACAGACAGACACACTGACAGACACATTAATCACCGCCCCCACGTACCTCCTCCACCCTCAAAATCAAAGCCACTGGCTGAAGCAGGCTTTAAGAAAGTCAACATTTTGGTCATAGTGACCTGTGCCTTAGGACATTAATGAGGGTGGCTAGCGGAGGAGTATTAATAAATGACTCTGTGTGTGTGTGTGGAAAGGGAGTGAGATGAGGGGTGTGTATGTCCGAGTGAGTGCTCCCTCCTCTATGTGTATGTGTGTATTTGTGTGTTTATTACGGTTCTGTGTTTCGTTTTAGAAGTTTGTTTGTGTGTGTGTGTGTGTGTGTGTACGTGTGCATGGGTGTCTGTGAGGTGTGTGCATCTGAGCTGTGTAAAAAGTGTGTGAATGTGTGTTTCCCTGTGTGAGGTGTGTGTGTGTATGTGTGTGTGTGTGTGTCCGAGGTTCACTGACAGGTGCATGGTGGGGGCCTGTTTTTGCTCTGAGGACATGCTGGCAGCAGCTCGTAAAAAGCAGCGTTCCAGAGCAGCAGGGTACTGCCAACCCGTGCTAGTTACAGACACAACACAAAACACACACACACACACACACACACACACACACACACACACCACTCCACCACTGTCCAATACAGTATTAGGCACAACTTTTACCCACTCAAACCCGTCTATGAGACTACGTATGTGCCAATACACACACTTAAAAAAAAAACAAAAAAAAAAAACACACACACACATAGTTAAACCAGACTTCTCACTCGGACACTTTTAAAAAATCTCTTCATCATTCTGTCTTTCATGTTTTCCCCACTCTGGGAGAAACTTACATACAGTACAAACACAATACCCACCCACCCACCCACACACACACACACACACACACAGCAAGAAATGTTCAACAACACACACACACATACCAAACTTCTCATTCTTTGCTTCATCTTTCACCCCCGCTTCGCTCTGACAGAAATCTACATACAAATACATCAACACAGCCAAAAAGAAGGTCAACATACTCACACGCTGTCCTGCAAACACATGAGATCATATCATGCTGAGTGCCTGTGTGTGTGTGTGTTGAACAGTCAGGGCCCACACTGAATCCATTATCAGCATGGTGCCAGTTTCCAGAACAATGTGTATTCTGGAGCGAAGGGATGCGAGCGTGCACACACACACACACACACACACACACACACACACACACACACAAAAGTGTCAGTGATTTCAGTGATGCATCCCAGGTCAGTCCATAATTTAAGATACTGTGCAGGTGATATTTCTGTTAATACCATATTTTTGTACTAAAATGCTAAAAAAAAGGGAATTGGCAAAGTGCTGTGAATGACAAACTTAGAGCACAAAAAATGATTTAAAAAAACAAAACGCTTTATCTTTGTCTTTACCTAGATTACCTAGATACCAGAGGTGTAGCTTGTCAAAAAGCAACACAGGCAACTGCTTGGGGGCCCAAGGCCCACTAGGGCTGACAAACCCTAAACTACAGTAGTGGCAATACAGTTCTACACTCTAGAATCACTTCTGCCAGAGACGCACTGCTCTGCATGAGCAACCTTACTGCTCTTAAGCTACAGAGCATGTTGGTCATTAATGGTCAGATACCACAAGCTACTTTAGCGTTCCTTCTCTTTCAAGCACGTACACACACACACACAGACACACACACGAACACACATAGTGAAGGAAACACAAACACACACAAATAAACACACACAGAGACATAGGGGTAGTCCAACACACCCAGACACAAATCGTCTCCACTGTCATCAGACACAAACAGAGGCAGCCCTCAGGCATCCTCTCAAGACGCCCATAAGGCCCCAGCTGTCCAGACTCTGTTGAGCTGAGAGCCTGGGCTGTGGGGGGGGGGGGCGTAGCAGGGGTGTGTGGGGTGGGGTGGGGTAGGGGCCTAGCGGGAGTGTGTGGGGTGGGGTTGGGGTGGGGTGTTCGCGGAGGGGTGCGAGGCTGCCAAATTGGCTCGGCAGCCTCTCGGCTCACGCTCACAACAAGGACACAAAAGGCTTCCTCTGGATGTGCACCTGATGGAAATAGTCGCTGTGATGACTGTTTATGTGACTTGACGACAGGGCGGTAGAAAAGCTGAGGAGACAACAACAAAGTGCTTACTGTACAGTATGTGTGTGTCTGACAGACTGAGAGATAATAAGATAGGCGTAGGTGACAGAGGGCATAATGTTTGAGTATGTGTGCGTGCATGTGTGTGACAGAGAGGGAGACAGATAAAAAGAACAAAGAGACAAAATGGCCACACTTCTTGGCGAAGGTAGCCTGGCAAACACGCCCCTCGTATTTCATTTCATTTTGTACAGAGGGTCTGGACCGGAATCTCTTGAGGGTCATTTAGTCGGCCCCAGCAAGACCGATCCAATCAGCGAACAGAGGGTGTGTTCGTTAGCCATGACGTTGACCTTGTGTGCTACATTTGAATTGTAGTGGGTAGGTAGGCTAATTGTATACATGACGACCAGGTGTTAGCGATTGGGTAAAGGCAGAGGCTTGTTTTAAACGTTAGCAGAGTCCACACCTCCAGAAGAAATCGTTTCTGACGGTGTCTGTTCCAGACCCTCTGTTCAAAATGAAACGTAGTACGAGGGGCTGGTTTACCAGGCTAGGCGAAGGCCCTTCAGCTACAATAGCAGCACAATACATCCTACAGTGCCATGACCTAAGGGCTCATTTCCACCAAACACTGTCCTTATACAGTGTGTAGACAGTAAGTGCCCGTTTTCTGTCCGTATTCATTTAGAATGCACGTTAACAGATTAGACCAGGTCCACCGCACGCGTGATTGAAGTGTATTCTGTCCCTATACAAATATTGTACACGGATACGCGCTGTACATGCTCAAGTCGGTGTGAATGAGCCCTAACACACACACTACATCCTACAGTGTCATGACCTAAGGGACTGTAGTCTCGTGAATAACCTCAAGTCAAATCTGCACGCAAACATGACACACAAATACAAATATGTATATGAGTGCACACACACACACACCCCAACAGTCATACTATTATTGCTGTAGAACCATGCAGTTATACCTACTGTTACATTAATGTGCAGAAGTTTTAGGCAGGTGTGAAAAAAACGCTGTCAACTAGGAATGCCTTCAAAAATGGAAGTATTAATCATTTATGTTCATCAATTAACAAAATGCTGAACAAAAGAGAAACCTAAATCAAATCAATATTTGGTGTGACGACCTTTTGCTTTTTGTTAGTTCTTCAAGATGTTTGGTGCAAGCTACCAGCCACGTTCCTTCAAAAACTCTATGCAAGTAGACCTAGAAGAATTGATGCTCTTCTGAAGGCAAAGGGTGGTCACACCAAATATTGGCTTAATTTAGGTTTCTCTTTTGTTCAGTCACTGCATCTTATTAATTCATGAATCATAAATGATTAACACTTCATATTTTGAAGGCATTCCTAGTTGACAGCATTTTTTCACATCTGCCTAAAACCTTTGCACATTACTGTATATGTTACAGGTATTTCTTACCATCCTTTTGTTATTTGTATTATTATTTGTATGACATTGCTTTGACAACACTGTATCTAAACAGCCATGCTAATAAAGCACCCTTTGAATTTGAATTAAAAAAGATGATGATTATAAAAGGCATCCTGTGTGTACTGTACGTTTTTGTCTGTGTGTGTGTGTGAATTACACATCTAAGGGCTGCTGTGTAAGGGTGTGTATCAGGTGAAGGTGCTGATCTGATACTGTGAGCAGGGACAGGGGTTTGTGTGTGTGTGTGTATTGTGTGTGTTTGGGGGGGGGGGGGGGGGGGGGGTTAGTTAGCTTATGATATACGAGTTTACTTAGTGCCACATAAACACAAACACACTGGCTAATGTGGCCTGGGACTGTGTGTGTGAGTGTGTGTGAGTGTGTGTGTGTTAATTTATTTCTGTTGAGAATGATTAGCACCTGGTCAGCTGTGGCTAATTAGATTTGCGATCTCCCTGTGGTCTCCCAGGTTTATTGCAATCTGGAATACACAGAGGGGATACTGCAGCAGCTTCTGATACTACTGCCAATGCACACTAATCACACTCTTGCCACATACTTTATTGACAGAATATTGTAAATATCAAACATTCATTGCCAAATGGCAACAACTTCCAAGGGTCAAATTTAGACATTGCGTAGACTGATGCTGGAAAAATCTGCATATTCAATAAGGTGTTGCCAAATACCCAATATATGTGCCCAAATACACACATACACAAACAGGTTGCCTGGCCCTGCCTGGCTATCTTCGACAAATACCTTTTACCAAAAAATAAATTCTCCTGGGCATGAGGTTAAACTGGTCCCCTCACCAGAGGTTAAAAGGGTTTGCGTAAGGCCAACTACCCTACCAGTAAAAACAACACCGTTACAGAAATGTCAAAAACAGAAGTAACAGAGGAGTCTGGAAAGCTGTGGTTGTCGGCCTATACCCTGATAGGGGTGACGAGCATTGATGATGATGATGATGAAAAAATAAATATGGAAAAATAGCCACCACAGAGCATGTGCCATGTCTATCCAGTCAATGCACGGTTGAAACAAATAGCACAGCTTTGGTGTCTCACTAGTATTCCACAATAAACATATGACTGCCTTGGTCAACACACTTATGTGTGATTAGAGATTTTATTCTCTATGTTATTTTATTTATTAGTAACTGAAGAACATAATAGTCCAAACACATCTGTACAAACACACACATATACTCACGCACAATGTTCTTGTACAGGCTGTGACCTGTCATAGATGTTATTGTGTGTCTGTGAATTGTCCCTTTCACAGAACGCCCCTCTTGTGCCCCTACTGGAGCACCCGTAGCAGGTCGAGGGTGATGCCTTTTGTGGCCCTACTATGGAGGCACCCGCAGCAGGTCGAGGGTGATGTCTTGTGTGCCCCTTCTATGGGAGCACCCGCAGCAGGTCGAGGGTGATGTCTTGTGTGCCCCTTCTATGGGAGCACCCGCAGCAGGTCGAGGGTGATGTCTTGTGTGCCCCTTCTATGGGAGCACCCGCAGCAGGTGGAGGGTGATGTCTTGTGTGCCCCTTCTATGGGAGCACCCGCAGCAGGTGGAGGGTGATGACTCTCGTGCCCCTATGGGAGCACCCGCAGCAGGTGGAGGGTGATGTCTTTTGTGCCCTGCAGCAGGTCGAGGGTGACGCCTTTAGTGCCCCTTCTACCGGAGCACCCGCAGCAGGTCGAGGGTGATGCGCTTGCGCTGCTGGTCCACGTCGATGACGCGCACCTCGACACGCTCGCCGGGGCACAGGGCGAGGCTGCGACGCCGCAGGTCCTCGGGCAACTTGGCCGCCGACAGGTAGCGGTTGGGGATGAGCCCGCTTCGACCCACGCCCACGTCCACGAACGCCCCGAACAGGGCCATGTTGGTGACCCGGCCCGTCACGACCCCGCCAGGGTGTAGGTCGCTCATGGACACGATGCCACGCTTGAAGTCCGGCTGGTCGAAGCCTGGGCAGATGGGGAGAGAGAGAGAGAGAGAGAGAGAGAGAGAGAGAGAGAGAGAGAGAGAGAGAGAGAGAGAAGAGAGAAAGAGAGAGAGACAGAGAGAGAGCAGCGAGAGAAAAAGAGAGAAAGAGAGAGAGAGAGTGAGAGAGAGAGTGAGAAAGAGAGAGACAGAGAGAGAGCAGCGAGAGAGAGACAGAGAGAGAGACAGAAAGAGAGACAGAGAGAGAGAGAGAGAGAGAGAGAGACAGAGAGAGACAGAGAGAAAGAGAGAGACAGAGAGAGAGAAAGAGATTTATGTTACTTGTCAAACTGTAGTATGACTGAGGGAAAATAAACAATGTTAATATGCAGTCATTCTCCAGCTATACTGACACCATGGGCTGAGACCAGATGTCACGCATCAAGAGAGGCGGACAAACCAGCCTGAGGTTTTTGTAATTAGCTCATCTACCTAGGATCAGCTGGAGGAGTGAATTGGCAGGAAGGAATATGTGGCAGGACCTTTACTTTCTTGAACCTGCGATGTCCGCCTCTGCGTATCAACAAACCAATACGGGGGTATCAGTCAGAGCGATAGCCATATAGAGGTGGATAGATGGATGGAGGGAGGGAGGGAACGAGAGAGAGCTGAAGAGGGAAGAAGACATTAGAACTAGACAACTAAACCTCCTGATGAGTG
>CM050204.1:12376041-12388541 GCA_027475355.1 Coilia nasus | reverse complement strand
GTGTGAGTTAGTTTGACTCTGTGGTGGCTTTTCGTTTGCCAGTACAATTACATTACATTCTAGTTTCGCACCTGTGTGTTTGCGTGTTTGTGTGTGTGCAAACGTGTGTCTATATGGTGCATGTTGTGAAACACCTTGGTGTTATCCCAAAAACTATACCCCTGCAACCACGGAATGACACTTGTGCCATTCCAGAGAAAACGTCATGACACCACACTAAAAGCAGACGTCCAAAGAACTAAGAGCTGGTCTGCTTCTAGTATGCATCCCAGTGTGTGTGTGTGTGTGTGTGTGTGTGTGGCGTGTGTTTCAGTTGGTAATTTGCGTGTGTGTGCTTATGAGTGTGTGTGTGTGTGTGTGTGCTTATGAGTGTCTGTGCGTGTGTGTGTGTGGGGTACGGTTCAGACCGAGTGTGTGTGTGTGCTTATGAGTGTCTGTGCGTGTGTGTGTGTGGTACGGTTCAGACCGAGCTGAAATCTAGGCCAGATATGGACCACAAGCAGGGCTGCATTGAAAATAAAAGGTCGAATGTGTTTTCAGAACTGTTTTATTCAAACTATTTTGTGTAAACTCTCTAAATTGTTAGATTTATACTGCTAGGAGACCAGTGGTCATGACTGTCAAGATCCAACTTCTTCCAACGCTCCTTTGACTGTTTGCAAGATGTTCAGAGTGAATTCAAAGCAGAGTTGGAGATATGGCCAAAAAAAATAAAAATAAAAATAAATAAATGAAAATAAAACAATTTAACTATATTTCCCCATACTGTCAGATATCAATTTTTACCCAGATTTCCACCCTGACATTGTCAGTTTTAAAGCCTCTTGATTAAAACCTTTCTTTGAAGGCACAGACTACAACATTTCTCTCATACTGGGTGTTTGTTGGCCCCATGTCACTTTGGCCATCACTAAACCATTGCTACAATATTGACATTGGGCACCCTGTTTTGTTAACAATGACATCAGCTTTAGGAGATAACTCCAAATCACGTCAGATGGCATATGCCTAAGGCTGATTATTGTGATTGACCTCAATTTTACCATGATCACTATAGATTAGATAGATCACCCAGCCATAGCTCAAAGTGGATGTTTGCTGTTTTGGATGCACCTTAGACAAGTCCTGGGGTTGGGTGCACTTTAGACAGTTCAGTTCAGCGAAGATCCACTCCTGTATGAGCTGATTATCTGGCTAAGCTTAAAGGAGTACTTCCACGAGAAACCGTTTAGTACTGTCTCTTTTGAAATACGACAGGTCACCCAGAGTTGCATATGCATGCTGCACGTGAAAATGTTCTTCTAACCCGATTGCCTCCATTAGTCAGTGAAAGAAAGTAGGCAGAGAAAATGAGTGAATAAGAAAAAGGCCAACAAAGTGACATAGGTTTGTAAATTAGAAAAAGCTATGCCACAGTTGTGATTACTGGAGAAGTTTTATTGCAGCACACATTCACTTAGCGAAGTAAAGGTAAGTATGTGTTTGTGTAGAACGTTTAGATCTTCTATTTGGTTCGCTATGACCGAATGGGCTTCGAATGGTTGTAGCCTGTGACTAGCGTAGCCGAGAACCTGCCATTCTCCCTGCTCCATCGCCTCTACCAAACTAGAACAGCCTGAAACAGAAGCACTAAAGCATTTTTTTCACCAAAACTGGCTCACAGGGCATTCATTAATACTGAAGACCACCGCAAAAATAATGAAAACACAATGGAAGTACACCTTTAACAGCCATTTGAGACAGGATTGGACTGGACTGACACTGATTTAGGGATGATGCTGGGATTGCACCGTCTCCTCGTAGCTACTTTAAATCAGACAAATGTGACTCTGCTTGATCACCCCTTCTGCGTATTCCTCTCATTCCTGACACACAACACACGTCCACTGTCAAAGTGGCACTGTACACAAAGCAATAGAGTGCTACACGGTGTGTGTGTGTGTGTATGTGTGTGTGTGACTAAGTATCAGCTCTGTATTACTGATTATTTGAGTACATACTCTCCGATTTACACAGATGGACTGGCTTGCAGCACTTACACAACTAACAAAATATACCAAGTGTTACGAGAGAGCACAGTGCACCCTGATATACACACACACACAGCATCTCACATAGGCCCCAAACGCGCACACGCACACACACACACACACACACACACACACCATCTCACATACGCCCACTACCAACGCACACACCAAGAACCTGCAATAATAAACAGGCGCAGTGGAAGATGTATTTTCCTGTGCGTGTAGGGACACAGTAGTTTACTTTCAGAGATGTGGAGTGCAGGACCACCTCTGGCCTATTGCCACAGAGGGCACATCTGTCATGGTTGTCTGTCACACGTTTACAGTGTGGGAATGTAAATGAGTCTGATTGTATATGAGAGAGAGAAAAAAAGAGAGAGAGCGAGAAAGAGAGAGAAAGAGAGAGAGCGAGAGCGAGAGCGAGAGAGAGAGAGAAACCTGAAGAAATGTGTTACTTGGTCTTTCTCTTCTTACTATGTGCATATTCATATGTGAAAAACACATATTTGTGTGTTAGGATGTGCTTATTTATTAGATGAGTATATGTGTGTGTGTGTGTGTGTGTGTGTGTGTGTGTGTGTGTGTGTGTGTGTGTGTGTGTGTGTGTGTGTGCGTGCGTGAGATAGCTGCATCTACACATATAGCATATTACGGATGTCACGGTGCAAAGTGTGCCCACGGCTTGGTTTACATTGTGGTTTTTGGGCCACGGTAACGGTTCGGTTTTAAAATGTTAAAAAACTTAAAGGCACAGATGAAATCAAATCACAACATTTATTAGAAAAATGCAACACTAATCATACTTTACACTTAACATTTCCCCTGGGTCCTAAGCAGTCCTGAATATCGTCCACTACACAGTACATATATAATGTACTTACATACAGTATATACATAATGACCTTGTATTAAAAAATTCAAGTTTAATGTCTCCCATACTGAAATACTGTGATTTACCTGGCTGTATTGAACAGTACAAAAAATACAATGCAATACAATAAAACAATTAAATACCAAAAACCATTGCATCCCGTAATGTGTATTATTTATTTTGGGAATATGTATTAATGTGTGTGTGGTTTGTGATGTGTGAGTGAGTGAGAGAAAGCGCAGAGAGAGAGAGAGAGAGCGAGAGAGAGAGAGAGAGAGAGAGAGAAAGAGATGGTCTGAGGGGTGTTGCCTTGAAAACAAGCCTGAGAAAGCCTAGCTCTCGACACAGGTCCCTGGGACTGGTAATGAGCAACAAAAACACGGCGTGCTCTCTGCGCGTTTGCAGTGTAAGGCGATCCGGCCCTGAACAAACAGCTCCCCTGCAAGCGGATAACGCAGCGCAAATCTCCGCGCTCCGCCGCAGGAATACCAGCCGCTCCCAGGGAGCAGGGAGTGCGCTCTTTCTGCCACACCGGACACACTGGAGAGGGAAAACGGGAATTTTGGGCGATGGGGTTGGGGGGGTACTCCCCTTTGTGCACATAGACACACATATGCCCGTGTGCGTACACACACACACACACACACAAACTCTCTCTCTCTCTCTCTCTCCCAAGGCTACAGGGCAGAGGTGCGGTTTGGAATATCAGACGGCTATCAGCTTTCACCCACTGTGGAAAAGCAGGAGCACCAGGGGTGTTAGCCTAGTCGTTTGGAAACGTGTGTGTGTGTGTGTGTGTGTGTGTGTGTGTGTGTGTGTGGGTGTGTGCTTTAGTGTGTGTGCTTTAGTGTGCGTGTGTGTAGGTTGGTGAGTGAGTGAGTGCATGAGTGTGCAACCGAGTGTGTGTGTGTGTGTGTTAATATGTACCAGTGTGTACTTGTACGCTTGTGTGTAGATGTGGCTTTGTGAGTGTGGGTTAATGTTTGTGTGTGTGCAGATTTGGTGCCAGAGTATAAGTCATGGAATGTAGAGAGAAACACGGTGTGGGCTTGGTGGTTGTAGTATAACAGCGTATCACTCTCTACATGTGTACGGAGCTGGCATCTAAAACAAGGACCTCTCCAGCCATTCTTTCAGATTCCGTTCTGAATTATCCAATGAAATTGCTTCCAATGTTCTGAAGCATCCAATCATATTGGTCCAATGTTCTGAATCACCAAATACTATTGGTTGAATGCTTCATCATCAAATCATATTGGTCCACTAACACCTTGAGCTTGTGCATGCCGGTGGGTGTTTTCTTGGGGCTAGGCAGCTGTGAATACAAGAATGTGATGATAACTTGCATAAGCTTGGTTTTAGGTGGGTCACGTCTGTACACAAGAATGAATGTCTGTGGGTCTACATGTGTGAAACCCACCCTAATAAAGAACACACGCACACATACACACACACACACAATATTTTTTCTGTGTCAGTATAAAGGAGGTGTTGACGTGCTTACACTCACTGGGACTGTGTGTGCGCAGGTGTGTGGCGTGTGTGTGTGAGCATGTATGTGTCTGTGTGTGTGTGTGTGTGTGTGTGTGTGTGTGTGAGTATGTATGTGTGCGCGCGTGCAGACAGCCTCTTAACTCCTGTTAGTCTGCTGGATGACAGAGCGATGGCTAATTGTTGGCACGGGTTCCGCCGAGGTTCCAGAAGGTTCCGGAGGGCTGCCTAAGTAGGTGGCGGGCGAGTGTGGGATGAAAGACGAAACAGAGGGATGAAAGCAAGAGAACGAAAGAACGAAAGAGAGAAACAAAGACAGAGAGAAAGAAGGAAAAGGCCAGACAGAGAAGGTAATGAGTAGGAGGTAGTGCCAGTGGACGGAAATTACACAAAAAAAGGGATGAGATCCCAAAAAGGTGAAAAAAAGAAGGAGCGGAGGAAAATGAATGAAAGTGGAGAAGAGGGGGAAAAGGGAGTCCTGCTGGGCTGGCTAACTGAATGATTGAAAGCTTGATTGACAGGTGACGGAGAGAGAGGAGGGTCGATTTCAAGGCCAACATGTGCAGGGTGACCTGCCGAGGACTGCGATGGTGGGAAGTGTGTGTGTGTGTGTGTGTGTGTGTGTGTGTGTGTGTGTGTGTGTGTGTGTGCGCGAGTGTGCACTTCTGAGTGTTTGTGTTGTGTGCAAGTGTGAGAGTGTGTGTTTGTGATGAGTTAAAATTACAGTATTTGTGCAAGGCCACTCGTCTTGGGACAACAAATATAACACACACACACACACACACACACACACACCGGTGCTAACTTTCTGACTGACTGGCACTGGCTACGTTGTGTGACGTCACTCTTAGCTGGTTTGTGCCCCCCACACCCCAGCACACTCCCTTTCCTCAGCAAGAGCACACCATCACTGGCGCAAACGTCAAACTATATTTTATTTTCAAACACAATATTATTGCTGTACTTCTGCAATAAAGCCATGTTAAATCACTGTTTTCACTCTGCTGCGCTGACATTAAAATGTCGGCACCCTACTGTCCGCTTGGAGAAAAACTGAAAACTGAAAAACCCCAAGCCCTCTACCCTTGCCCCCCTTCCCTCTACCAAACCCCCTCCCACCCCACTCTCCTGCCTACACTGCCCCTAGTGGCTCCACGGGGTCACTGTATCCCCAATCGCTCTCATTACAGACCTTCTCAAATTTCGGAAACAGCCGTGCCGCTGCCACAACGTCTATGAAGGCAAGCCAAAGATGTTGCATGTTAACGGAGCGACATCACTTCCTCTGTGTGGGAAACGCAGTGCGAGCGTTGCACGAGGCTGGGAAACACCTGAAAGATGACCTTGGGGTTGAGGAGCGCCTGTGCTGTTGTTTTCTCACGAGAACGAACGAGGCCCTACTAGGAAACATCCTCCCAGCCACCCACACGCCAGACAGCCCAACGGACAGGAACGTGCTCTCGCTGAAACTCAAGGAGTCACCAAGGAATGTGTGTATGTGTGTGTGTGTGTGTGTGTGTGTAACTGAGAACAATGCTCCCAGGAAGTGCCAGCAGACAAACAATGGCAGCTTTCCAACAAGACTAGGAAAAAAGAGAAAGGTTCTTATAATACGTTTACAGGTGACCTTCATTGGAACCCTCTCTCTGTTTCTCTTGCTACACACACAGACACACACACACACAGAGTCATAACTCATAACCAGTGTGGGCATGCACACACTCTTTGTTTTGCAAGTGAGTGTGTGTGTGTGTGTGCAGTACTAGCTTCAGTAACTCTTGACACACAAAAGGCTTTTATGTGTCTTGGGTACAAAGACCTGGAGCAGTCTTCAAGAGGTCATAGAGAATTTAGCACTGACATCCAGACTCAGCTGTCAGTCAAGGACAAGCTGGAAAGCTTATTATTACGGTACTGGGGCAAATGCATAGGACTGGGGTTGCAGTGGCTGGGGCAAAGACACGGATAAGATAGGGGTAGGTGGGATAAATACGTGGTTGGAACAGCAGTAGCAGCAATAATAGTATACATAGTTGGGGTAATGGCAGCTGGGGCAAATATTTGGGTGAGGTAATGGTAGATGGGGCAAATGTACGGCTGGGTAGGAAGTAGTTGTGGCAAATAAGTGGTTGAGGTAGTGGTCGCTAGGGCAAATGTTTGGTTGAGGTAATGGTAGATGGGGCAAATGCATGGTTGGGTAAGAAGTGGGGCAAACACATGGTTGGGGTAGTGGCTTCTGCGAGAAATGCATGGTTGATGGTAAGGTAGATGGGGCAAATACATGGTCAGGGTCGTAGTAGTTGGGGCAAATACATGGTTGGAGTAGTGGTAGATGGGGCAAATACATGGTTGGAGTAGTGGTAGATGGGGCAAATACAGTGGTCCCTCGTTATTCACGGGAGTTACGTTCTAAAAATAACCCGCGATAGGCAAAATCTGCGAAGTAGTCAGCTTTATTTTGTTTACAATTATTATAGATGTTTTAAGGCTGTAAAACCCCTCACTACACACGTTATACACTTTTCTCAGACATTTTCTCACATTTCTCTCTTCTACTCTCAAAGTTCAAACTTGCAAAAACACAGCACTTCAGAGTCACACAGCTAGCGATGGAAGATTTATGTAAATTTTACAAGCTGTGCGGATTCTGTACTGTACAGCAGTTTGATTGACAATGTTCTACAGTCCCTTAGCCAATCAGGGTGCAGAACACAATGCGCTGTAAAAAAAAAAAAAAAAAAAAAAAAAAAACATGCACTAAAAAAAATCTGTGAAACAGCGAGGCCGCGAAAGGTGAACCGCGTTATAGCAAGGGACCACTGTACATGGCTGGAGTAGTGGTAGTTGGGGCAAATACATGGCTGGAGTAGTGGTAGTTGGGGCAAATACATGGCTGGAGTAGTGGTAGTTGGGGCAAATACATGGCTGGAGTAGTGGTAGATGGGGCAAATACATGGCTGGAGTAGTGGTAGTTGGGGCAAATACATGGCTGGAGTAGTGGTAGATGGGGCAAATACATGGCTGGAGTAGTGGTAGTTGGGGCAAATACATGGCTGGAGTAGTGGTAGTTGGGGCAAATACATGGCTGGAGTAGTGGTAGTTGGGTCAAATACATGGCTGGAGTAGTGGTAGATGGGGCAAATACATGGCTGGAGTAGTGGTAGTTGGGGCAAATACATGGCTGGAGTAGTGGTAGTTGGGGCAAATACATGGCTGGAGTAGTGGTAGTTGGGGCAAATACATGGTTGAGTTAATGGCAGCTTGGGCAAACACATAGCTGGGATGGTATTATCTGCTAATACAGGTAGCTGGGTTGTGTCTGTTGGGATATTTCGAGCCCCACCCCCAAAAACGCCTCCAAGGAAACCTTTTTATAAGTACCTCTCTTCCTTTCCAACTGTTATCCTCTGCCAGTCTCCCCTCTTCATTTCTTCCTTTCTCTATCTCTCACTCCCTCCCTCCCTCCCACCACCTCTCTTTGACAGGTCAGGAGTCTGTGGGAAATTTCTCTTTTCTCGCACCTGAGGGCATCTTATCAGTCATCTCCAGAGTTGGATGGGTTTCACAACACAGGTGAACCCTGCCTCTGTCTTGAACAAATGACTCAATCGGGTGTTTATGATCACACACGTCTGTCTTCATCCAATTCTCTGTCTCTCTCTCACAAACACAGCTATTCAATACACTGTTACTCATAACTTAATTTGGAAGAAACGCATCCGCTAAATGTAATGTAATATTGTGTAATGCGATGTCATCAAATCCTCTTTGCCCTCATCAAGTACATACATGCAGATGCTGCAGTATCCTGCCAGCATTCACACAACCCACACTAACATAAGCTGTGGAAGTAGAGCAAAATAGACCAAAGCCATGAAAAAATCTTCACAAATCCTAAATATTTCAGCAGGATTTCTCAGGAGCTGTGTTTGAACAGAGGTGGGAAGGCCACAGCAGGAAACAAAACAGGGGCAGTTGAAGGGGGGTAGGGTTGGTGTAGACGGAGGAGAAATGAGAGCTATAGAGTGAAAAGGTGAGACAGACGGACAGATGGATAGAGAGATAAAGATGAGAGGAGAGGAAGAGGTAGGTGTCAGTATCATGACAGTCTGCAGCCTGAGGGAACTTCCTAAACGCTGCCAATGGAGTCAGAATATGCCCCGAGGTGTGGACAGAGATACATTTCCCACAGTGTCTAAGCTGCCAGAGAGAGAGAGAGAGAGAGAGAGAGAGACGGAGTGAGAGTGTGAGAGAGAATGTTTAAAAGAAGACAGGCATGAGAAGAGCAAACGAGTGAAATCTCAAGCCTCCTAAAAAAAGGTGTCCCCTGAGGGTATTTTGGACCTTGTGTGTGTGTGTGTGTGTGTGTGTGTGTGTGTGTGTGTGTGTGTGTGTGTGTGTGTGTGTGTGTGTGTGTGTGTGTGTGGTGGACTGGGAGGGCCAGGGTGCAGGAATGCCTCCTCATTCATTAGGCAGCTATCAATCACTTCACAGAGGGAACCACTCTCAGAAAGGCCTTGGTTTCAGGGTGGCTGGAGGACACATTTACAGGAGAGGCGAAAATTTATGAGACAGGATGCCCCCATTATGCTATTAGCACTCAAACAGCAAGACAGGAAATACAAAAACCAAACCTGGACAAACCTACAGAGAGAGAGAGAGAGAGACAGAGACAGAGAGAGAGAGACAGAGAGAGAGAGAGAGAGAGTAAGTATAAGATGATATATGAGATGGGATTAATAAGTAAAAGGAAAAGAGAGAAGGAGAGAAAAAAGAGAGGGATGAGAGCCACGTGAGAGTGCAAGAGAGAGAGAGAGAGAGAGTTTTTACCATCATCCATATTTGACTATCCATATTATACTTTTACTGACGCTTCTTTGACAATATTGTACATACATTCATGCCAATAAAGCCTTTTGAATTTGAAGTTGAAAGAGTGTGTGTGAGAAAGAGTGAGAGAGGGAGACAAAAGAGAGGAAAAGAGAAAGACAGAGAGAGAAAGAAGAAAACGAGCAGGCCTACAGTATGGCAGATGAACACCAAAACAAGGAGAAGGGGAAGAACGGGGGCTGCGATGGCCAGGGAGCTGCTCATCAGCGCGGTGTGATTGAAAGAATTGGGAGAGTGGCCAGGGTGCAGCTGAGACTGTCCATCCACCCATTCACCCGCCCGCCTGCAGGTCATGTGACCACAGGCAAGGCCTGCTGGGACGGCGGTGGATGGGTCCAATCAGCGAGGTGTCGGCAGAGGGCCTCGCTTTTCTGTTTTTTTTTTTTTTTTTTCCTCCCTATTTGTCTGGGCTTCAATAAGCACCATGTCGAACTCACACCTGATACTCCTGACCCCCACCAGTGCTGGCCTCTGGGGTCTGTGTGTGTGTGTTTGTGTGTGTGTGTGTGTGTGTGTGTCTGTGTGCGCGCATGTTTGTGTGTGTGTGTGTGGCATTTGCATGTGATTCTCTGAGTTTGTGAAGTGTGTGTGTGTGTGTATGTGTGTGTGTGTGTGTGTGTATGTGTGGGTGTGTGTATGTATGTGCGTGCATGTGGGTGTGTGTGTGGCATTTGCATGTGATTCTGAGTTTGTGAAGTGTATATGTGTGTGTGTTCGTGAGTCTGAGGAATCTCTCTCTCACTCTGTGTGTGTGTGTGTGTGTGTGTGTGTGTGTGTGTGTGAGAGAGAGAGAGTTGAAGCTTGACAGCTGGACCCTAGCCTCTCTGAGGGGCATCAAGGAAGACAAAACAAAAGATGGCGAATGAAAAGCATCAGGACTGAGAGAGAGGAAGGGGGAATGATGGGGGGGAGAGAAAGAAAGAGAAGGAGAGAGAGAGAGAGAAAGAGAAAGAGAGAGAATAATATATGGACTGAAGTAAGGGTTGAGTTATGAGCCATAGAATACAAACTCAAACACACAACACACACCCCACCATTTCAACACCAGCAGTCAAAGTCGGGTGAGGTATGTTAGTGTCCCCACAGACACGCACGCACACACACACACACACGCACACTTTCTCTGGCTTGCTTGCTTGAGCATAAACTCAAAACTGCATATATACACACACACACACACACTTTCTCTACTTCTCTTTTACTCAAACACACACACACATACTCACACTAACACACACAAACACAGAGATACAGAAGAACACACACACAGTCAGACAGACAGACAGACGGGCAGACAGACAAACAGACAGACAGATGGGCAGACAGGCAGACAGAAGCACGCACACACACACACACACACACTCACACACTCACACACACTAAGAGAGAGCAAAGCAGCGGGATTAAATTCAGGTGCAAGGTCCTGTTGGGTTTGGAAAAGTCCCAGTGTCAGAACAAAGTGTTTCTGTCTGCAGTCCGTCCCCTTCACAGCTTCAGCTCGCTTTTTCACAGCAGACCTGCCACTCTCGCACGTCAATCACACACACACACACACACACACACACACATACACACACACACACACACACACACACACACACACACACACAGACTGAGGGAGGAAGGGAGGGAGGGAGGGAGAGAGGGAGGGATGGATGGAGAGAGAGAAAGAGAGAAAGACTGGAAGAGGGTAAGGAGAGGGGGAGTTCAAGAGGTGGAGGGGGAGACAGAGAGACAGAGGGAGGGAGGAAGGGAGAGAGAAAGAGAAAGTGAGAGAGTGAGTGAAAAAGTGGAAAAACAAGAGTTAGGGAGCAAGAAGAGAGAGTGGAGCGAGAGAAAGAGAGGGAGAGAGAGAAAGAGAAAGAGAGAGAGAGAGAGGGAGGGAGAGAGACAGGGAGGGATAGAGAGACAGACAGAGAGAGGGGGAGAGAGGTAGAGAGAGAGGGAGGGAGAGAGAGACAGACAGACAGAGAGAGAGAGGAAGAGAGAGAGAGAGAGAGAGAGAGAGAGAGAGAGGGGGAGAGAGGTAGAGAGAGAGGGAGGGAAAGAGAGACAGACAGAGAGGGAGGGAGGGAGGGAGGGAGGGAGAGAAAGGGAAGATGGAGAGATAGCGAGTGAGAGTGTGTGCTAATCAGATGCAGGAGAGCGGAGTGGCAAGGCGAGCACAAAAGATGTTTGAAGCTCTCTTTGCTCGCCCAACACCTCGGCACCCGTGTCAGCCCCCGCACATGCACACACACGCACACACATGGACACATGGACACACACGCACACACATGGACACACATGGACACACACGCGCACACACGGACACACACGGACACACACGGACACACACGCACACACATGCACACACACGCACACACATGGACACACACGCACACACACGGGCACACATGGACACACATGGACACACATGGACACACATGCACACACATGGACACACACGCACACACATGCACACACACGCACACACATGGACACAAATGGACACACACGCACACACATGCACACACATGCACACACATGGACACACATGCACACACACGCACACACATGGACACACACGCACACACATGGACACACACGCACACACATGGACACACATGCACACACATGGACACACACACACACATGGACACACATGCACACACATGGACACACACATGGGCACACATGGACACACATGGACACACATGGACACACGCACACACACGGACACACATGGACACACACATGCACACACACACACACACGGACACACATGCACACACATGACACTAACAAAAGAGCTGCTCCTTCACCAACACAATCACCAACCTGAAGACCACACACGCAAAAAGTATGCCTGTGTGAGTGAGTGTGTAAGTGCACACATGCAAAAACGACTAAATGGGAGAGGGAGTGTGAGCTTGTGTGTGTGTGTGTGTAAAAAAGACAGAGTAAAAAAGTACATGTGAAGGAATCCGTATCTAGGTTGTGTTTTACATGTGTGTTGTGTGTGTGTTGGATGGCTGGTAGGCACAGGCGGATTGGTTGCAAAGTCGTTGGGCAGAGCCATAATGTTGGCCTATGAGGTGGCACAAGAGATCTTTCAGCCCTGAAGATGAGATGAGAGGAGATGAGGAGAGAAGAAGAGGGAGCTACAAAAGGCTGGCAAAGGAGAAAAAAAAGAGAGGAGGACATTCTGGGTTAGCCTGGTAAACCCGCCCCTCGTA
>CM050204.1:12371041-12373541 GCA_027475355.1 Coilia nasus | reverse complement strand
CTGTCAACACGCCCGCCATCAGTCACTCTTCATAGCCCGTCTCCCTGTCCGTCTCTCTCTCTCTCTCTCTCTCTCTCTCTCTCTCTCTCTCTCTCTCTCTCTCTCTCTCTCTCTCTCTCTCTCTCTCTCTCTCTCTCTCCCTCAGTCCATGCCCTCCCTCTCTCCCTCTCCTCTCTCTCTCTCTATCTCTCTATCTCTCTCTATCTCTCTCTATCTCTCTCTATCTCTCTCTATCTCTCTCTATCTCTCTCTATCTCTCTCTATCTCTCTCTATCTCTCTCTATCTCTCTCTATCTTCCCCTGCTTTCTCCCCCTGTGGGCACCATCTTTCTACAGCCCCTATTAGGGAGCTGCGCGTTAATCGACATGGCCTGTCAATCACGGGCCTGATGTCACCGTGGAGGAGCCAGTGGGGACACCTCAGGTCGGGGGCAGCCACCGGTGGCCTGACTCACCTGTTGCGCCGTGCAAACCTGTTCTAGATTAGCAGGAATGCACTGTGATGGGCAAACGGGTGCCCCCCACACACCCTCCCAAAAAAACACGTTCTCACTCTCACACACACACACATACACACAATCCACCCCCGATGAGAGGAGGATGGAGTGACAAGAGGTTTAATATCCGGGTGTGTGCGAAAGGGTTTTCACACACAGCTGGGGTATATGTGCCACACATACACACACACACAGCATGTAACACACACGGGTGCTTTCTCTCTTATTCTGCCTGTCACTCACTCACATGTGCTCTCTTTCTCACATACGGACACACACGCACACACATCAAAATTCTCTCTTTCTTTTAGCTTGTATTACCCAAATAGATAGACTTTCAATACCTGCACACCGAAACCCTTTTTTGCACACACACACACACACACACACACACACACACACACACACACACACACACACACACACACACACACACACACACACACACACACACACACACACACACACACACACACACACTCATCTAAAGGAGAGAGGAAATTTATTCTAACCGATAGCTAACTGAACAAACAACCTAGTAATAGCTCACTGTACAGACACTGGAGTGACTGACAGCCTTACTCTAATCTGTCCATATGGTATAGCTGTACAGAGGTTCAGGTATCCATTTTTTGTTTCAATGTAAAAAAAAACAAACAAAAAAAACAACAACAACAGCTGGCCATCTGATGACATAAATTATGCCACTGGTATGGCACAAAAATACACAAAAATATATTAGGGGATATATATATATACACACACACACACATATATATATATATATATATATATATATATATATATATATATATATATATATATATATGAGCTACACGTACATGCAGATGTATTTTTTGTTTTTATGCAACTGCACAATGTATGTCAATAGTGTGTGTGTAGGCATGTACGTGTGTGTGTGTGTGTGTGTGTGTGTGTGTGTGTGTGTGTGTGTGTGTGTGTGTGTGTGTGTGTGTGTGTGTGTGTGTGTGTGTGTGTGTGAGAGAGAGAGAGAGAGAGAGAGAGAGAGAGAGAGAGAGAGAGAGAGAGAGAGAGAGAGAGAGAGAGAGAAACAAACAAACAACTCGGTCAGGTTTGGCGGGGTAATATTTCCGTCCTTTAACGAGATCTACGCCAGGTTATTTCTAATTGATTAAATCTTGCGCACCTTTTGCCTGAGGGCAGCAAGGGCTGAGCGTTTTCCATCCCTTACCAACCCCCTTCATACTTCAGAGACGCAGACAGAAACTCCCTGCAAACCGCAGTGTTACTTTATCAGCCATAAGTCATTAACTGCAGACAGCAGAAGCCTAAAACAAACACACAGCAGGACTTGAAAAAGCATAGACCCATAAACGCGCTCACAGACACTTCATGCACGGAAAGTTCTGGAAGGCCATCTCGAAATCAAAAATACGGAATTCAGTGTTGCATAGTAATAAAAATAAGTGGCACACAAACCTTCAATCAGCCTGACCTCAAAACTCCTACACACAGACACACACAGACACACACACACAGACGCACACACACACACAAAGCACCCTATACATTCCTTCAGAGGAAGCTGGACAGCTCAAAAACATTTGCCCCAAAGCTTCTTAATTTCTTATCTAGCCGCCATGTTTGTAGGGAAAACACTCGTTTTCTGGGTGGACCTTGTTCTTGCTTCCAATCTGATCTTGGTTGAAGCCTTCATTTTCCACCTCTCTCTCTCCTTATTCATTCCTTGAACTTCTTTCTCTCTCCGTCTCCCTCTCCTCTCTCTTTTCAGCAAGCTTGCTTTCTTGACACCTCGTCCAGTAATTTCCCTGACTTCATCAGACGTGTCAATCAGCGGTGTGTGAAAGAGAGGCGCTATGTGCTCGGTTCGGCTGGCGGGTCGCTCGGCTGTTTGGCTTGGCCGGTCCGTGCGGCGCCTCCTCCACTCAGGTACTGGAGCCCAGAGCCTAGAGGCCAGAGCCTGGCTCAGTCACAGCCAGGCCCAGAGGCTGGCAGGCCTT
>CM050204.1:12333541-12368541 GCA_027475355.1 Coilia nasus | reverse complement strand
TATTTGACTATGGTCATATTTACAACTATGTAATTGCACGAGGGACTTTGGGTGAATGTTGAGTGGCAAATGTCTTTACTTGGTGTGCATGTGCTTATGTGTTTATCAATGTCCTTGCAAAGAGACTGTGTGTAAATATGTGTGTGTGTGTGTGTGTGTGTGTGTGTGTGTGTGTGTCTTTGTGTGCACATGTGTATCAATGCCAGTGCTGCAGGCTGTGTGTGTGTGTTTGTGTGTGGTTTATTGTCATTACTCAGCTTGTTTGAAAGTTTTGGCGATAGATGCATCAATACTTCACTGTACTTCCATTCCACCTCTCTGGTCTATTTTTACATCCACCCACCCTCACACACACACACACACACACACACGCACACAAACACACACACACGCTCTTCAGAGTGACCGATCACGGCACACAGCCTTCTCATTTCGCCATGTGTGTTTTAGCTGCAACTCTATACGCCACTCACACACAAGCACAAAACTGCGCGTGCACACACACACACACACACACACACACACACACACACACACACACACACACACACACACACTCCCTCTGGAACACTTGGGCACGGTGGTAAGTGATATGTCTGGGCTATCTTAGATAGTGATGACCACAGAGATTTGAAAAGTTTATCAAGGAGCCTGGAATGACACAGAGGGGTATTCAAACAGGCCCGGAAAGTTCTTTCACTCCGGCTGTAAAGGGACTCTTTGGTGACTTGAGGTGTCCCTCAGGTCACTGGTCACCTCTGTAAGACAGAACTGTTGACAAACAGCCACCACACCGCTGTGTCCAGTGTGTGCCAGTGTGTGTTGTTTTCTGTCATGAATCCAATCAGTGTGAAATGTCATCCACTGGCGCTGAAGCGCACCATTTTTCCACCAGTAATGTTGTGTAGTCCTTTTGTGTGGAAGGGAATCTACTTGTGATGAAAAATACTGCTCGTGTTTGTTTTGGTTGACGTAGAGGGGGCGTTCAAATGGCTGCGCACTGGCACGGCTACACAAATACACGCTGGCTCCTCTCTTCCCCTTTCAGTCCCGTTTCGGCCCAGCTATTATGCCAGCCTCGCAGAAAAGCAATAAACTTGCTTCTCCAGCAACCTAATCTGCATTTATTTTCACACGGGGGTCCCTCAGACTTAGGTTAATGTTTTAGAGAACAACCGAAAGTCTGAAAGAGAGGGAGAGTAGGAGAAGAGGAGAAAAGAGGAAGATGGAGAGGTAGAAAGAGAAAAGGGGTGAGGGAAGATGGTAGACTGAAGGCAAACAGAGATTGGCAGAAAAGAGGTGCGAGAAAAATGGAGAAAAGGAAAAAGAGAAAGAAAGAATGGGAGAGAGAAAGAGAAAAAAAAGAGATGATAAAGGTTTAGCTCCATTCCAATTCCTACAGTTATTCTCACTGTCAGAGAGACAAAGCAAACCTATCCAAAGGAAAACAAAAAAATACTTAAAATTAAGTATCGACTACTACAAATGTAATAAAAACCTGATTGAGAAAATCAGCTAAATAAACAGAATGGAATGGAACCCTCAGCTGAATACCCAACTAAGGCCAATAGCGGAGAGCCGCAGGCAGGCTTAAAACAGATCCTGGCTGACAGTAGAGCCTAAAAGCAAGCCTGCTAATAAAACTAAGCCATAAATACAACATGTCACTTCGCCATGCCCAACGACAAACCTCCACGGTGAGGAGCTGGTTGTACGTTTTAGAGCTCAACCAAGGAAAAAAAAAGGAAAGAAAAAAGACAGTGAAGAGTTTTTTTTTTTTTTTTTTTTTTTTTACTGTCAGAGGCTCTAAGATAAGGTTTGAACACACACACGCACGCACACACGCACACACACACACACACCCACACACCCTACGCAGCATGTGACTGCAGTGGTTGTCTAATTCTGGTGGAGAGGCATACTGATATGGATGCTGCAGGACCAGGGAGAAGCCCCAGAGCTCGGTCAGGGCCTCCCCATAGGTTCACTATGTAGCCCAGAGTCAGCTTCAGCAGGCGGCCACTTAAACGCTTAAGTCCCAGCGATTAGGGGAGAGAAGTATCTGTACTGCTTTTAGTAATTCCACTCGGACAATGCCACTAAGGCTTTCACTTGGCCACTCGCAAACCAGACCGTAACGCCAGCTACAGATGGGTATTGCAAAGTGTCAGTGGCAATACTGTACTTCACTTTGGTCATACTTCAAGACGCCTTGCAGATGGTCTGCTTAAAGCTGGCACAGGCAGAATATCTTAGAATATCAGAATATTACAGTTTTTTTCCTAGCCTGGTAAACCAGGCCCTCGTACTTTACAAACAAGCCTCTGCCTTTACCCAATCGCTAACGCCTGGCCGTCACGTATGCAATTAGCCTACCTACGCACTACAATTCAAATGTAGCACACAAGGTCAACGTCATGGCTAACGAACACACCCTCTGTTCACTGATTGGATCGGTCTTGCTGGGGCCGACTAAATGAACTTCAAGAGATTCCGGTCCAGACCCTCTGTACAAAATGAAATGAAGTACGAGGGGCGGGTTTACCAGGCTAGTTTCCCCCCCCCCCCCAACAGGAGTGCAAACTAGGCCAGAGGAAAGGATGCCACAGCACAAGGGATTCGTCCTAAATGTTCACTATGTAGCACACTATATTATGTGTCAGTGACGTTGGCCGATTCACTATATAGTGAATGAGTGCGTGTTTTGGATGTATCCAAGGACAGGTCTTTAAACAGTATCAGCAGTGTGTCAGGGGAGACCGCTTCCTTTGGAACTTTAGAAGGCTAAATCTGTATTGGCTATGGTGCTAGTCATATGACCCACCTGGTAAGTTCCGATGCCAATGTGTTTGGGATCGATTTTCACCAGCTCTGCCAGCGGGTCCTGTACTCGTCGCCCAATGGACACTGTAAACACACACACACACACACAGACACAGACACACACACACACACACACACACATTTATTTCCTAAAAATATACAACCCCTATATTTCCAAAGCTTCCTAATTTATGCATTTTTTTATGTATTTATGTGTGCATGATAGGCCTACATTAACACCAGACTGGTATCCACACGTATACACACACTCCAGAGATGAGCAATGCAGATGAATATCTCCATTGCACAGGACACACACACTCATACACAACCCACACAAACACAGCCTTAGATTATCGAGTTTGTCACCTTTTAGTAACCTCAATAATGGTAATGACTTGCAGACAGACAGGCAGACAGACGGACGGACAGACACACACACCCACACAGACTGCATATTAGATGAAGTGGGACGGTGAGGCTGCCTTCAGGCAAGGCCCTTCTGTCTCAACCAATAGAAATGTATTTGTTAATTTATTATGCAAATCAGCCTTACAGTCCCAGGACAGTTGCAGCTTTGTTCACCAGCATCTGGGTTCCAACAATCAATGCACACACACTCAAACATAAACACACACACACACAAAACACTTTCTGAATTCATACATATGACATTTATTCACACATAAAATACATGCATATTTAACACACTTATGAAAACTCACACATGTGTTCTTAGAGGTCTCAGTGCATTGTTTTTTCATTAAATTTGTGGTGTTCTCTAGTATAAATGAATGCCCTGAGAGCCGAAAAAATGCGGAAAAAATGCTTTAGTGCTCGCGTTACAGGCTGTTCGAGTTTGGTGGAGGAGATGGAACAGGGACAAAGACGGGTTCCTGGCTATGCTAGTCACAGGCTACAATCAGCTTTTTCTAGTTAACAAACTTGCGTCACTTTGTATTCCTTTTCCTTATTCACTAATTTTTTTTCACATGCAGCATGCATATGCAACTCAAACTGACCTGTCGTATTTCAAAAACAGCAGGTACTAAACGGCTTCTCGCCGGAATAAGATCTATGTGTGATGACAGAGAGAAACTGGTTGATAACCAAAAAGTGTACCAATAGGAACATTTATACAGTAACTAAATATTAACTATTAAACACCACTAAGTCATATATAAATGGATAAATTCATAAACAGGCATGCATGGACACACACACACACACACACACACACACACACACACACACATAACCACATTCACACAGTCTACCACATGGCTATGTAGATAAAAGCCCAGTGAAATCAGCACGCTGTAAATCCAGTACCATAGAAAATATTACTGAATACTGCAACACACACACACACACACACACACACACACACACACACACACACACACACACACACACACACACACACACACACCTCAGCCCTGTGTTTAAGTATGAGAGGCGCTGAGGGGACCGATCTCCTGATTTAAAGCCTCTCCTCTCTCTGAACTCTTTAAAGGGCCTCTTCAGAGCAAGCCCAACCAGGCCCATGAGGGAAAGGGAAAGCTCATTACACACACACACACACACACACACACACACACACACACACACACACACACACCCTTGAGCAGTGATGGCAGAATGCCTTAACCACAGAAGACAACACTCATAACGACTCATGAGCCCAAACACATGATCAGTGTCAGTAACACACACACACACACACACACACACACACACACACACACACACACACACACACACACACACACACACACACACACGCACACACACACACACCACACACACACACACACACACACACACAGGACTAGTGCAAACACATATCCCAGCCTTGCTCACATTAATTCAACGGATTTACATACAGAGTGTGGAGTAGCCTTTTGGGAAACAAAGCGGTATCACCTACATAAACTTGCATTGTTCCTCTTGTCTAGTGCTGGCTAATGGAAAATAACAATATTTGGCTGAAATATTTAACTAAGGCTGATTAGCTGCTAAAACACAGAAGAACTGGAGAATGTAGAACTGGTAGCTGTGGCCTTATGGTTATGAAGTTGGTTTTGGGATCGCAGGTTCAATTCCTGTACCAGTAGGGGAAAAATGTGGGTGGGGGAGTAAATATCCATCTCTCCGCTGCACCCTCATCCATGCCTGAAAAGCCCTTTAGCAAGGCATCTAAATCCAACTTGGTCCAGGGCGACTGTCCCTGTACCTAATTTACTGTAATTTGCTCTGGGCAAGAGCATCAACAATGTAATGTAATGTAACTTGTGTGTGTGTGTGTGTGCCTGAGTGTGTGTGCTTGTGTGTGTGAGTGTGAGAAAGACAGGGCAAGTAATTTCCTGATTATAGCTGATACTATCTCTCCATAATAGTTTTTTGGAGTGCATTACTTTCCACATTCAACCAAAATGAAAAGACCTGAACTGAAATAAGGAGGATTTCACTGAACTAGATTAAGTAAGGGATAACGGCCGACGAGGTGACGAAGTTCCGTGAAAAAATAATGGCGAAGAACTCCGCAACGCGAAGTGGAGTGGAGTTGCCTCCGCCAAGTCAAGAGGCCTGAGATTGCTGGAGGGAGCTGTAAAGAGAACCATAAGTGGAGGAACCTTTGGGTGGAACCCCCAAGTTGAGAGAACTATGGAGAAAACTGTGAAGGGAACCCTGAGTAAAAAGGAACAGTGGACACTGAGAGGAAGAAAGGGAACCATGAGCAGAGGGAACTGTCTTGGGAACTCTGAGAAGTGGGAACTGTGTAGGTGACCCTGATGAATAGGAACTCTGTACGGATCTCTGGCTAGAAAGGCCTGTGGATGGAACCCTGAGTAGAAGGAACTGTGTACAGAACTTTGTGCAGAGGGAACCCTGAGAAGAGGGCGCTATGGAGGGAACCCTGAGTAAAGGGAACTGTGTAAAGCACTCTGTGTAGAGGGAACTGGGTGGGGAACCCTGAGTAAAAGGAACTGTGTCGGGAACTCTGACAGGAGAGCAGTGGTCAGGACTCTACACGGCCTGAGATGAAATATCATCCCTGTCCAAATGTTATTGCAAGCACCAGTTTCCCACACAAATGCACAGATACACAGAGAAGAGAGACAGACAGAGAGAGAGAGAAAGAGAGAAAGAGAGAGAGAGAGAGATATGTATACACATAAGAATAAGAATAATGCAGACATATAAATGTGTTATTCATTTCTTCTCTGCTTCTGGAATTTTGTATCATTCCTGTCACACATATACAGCCTACCTGGGGGGGGGGGGGGGGGGGTTATTTTTCCATTGCCAACCCAAACCACCTGTATACCAAGAAACACCTTCAAACAGTCACTGATATGCTATTGAAGACCAGCAGATCCCAAATCCACCCCCTGCAATGCACCATGGAAACCCCCTTTACCCCCTATTTTGGGCACATGGTATTAAATACTAGTGTACAGTATTTGCCTTTTGTTCTTTATGTTATAATCTCGTAGTCTTTACTGCAGTGTTTTAATAGCCCCCAGTTGCCATTTTAACACCTCCTAGCACACTAAATCAAAACAGGAGGGGATTATGCCATTAAAACTGTTTGGTTAAAATTAGTACTAATTGGCTAATTTGCACAAGGGTGGTCACCATTACTTCTCAGAGTAAGTCTCACCAAGACCATGACTACCAGTACGCCTATCTGCATCTATCTTACTCACTCTCACTCACACACACACGGCCAGATAGGTCAGATTTCATTTTTAGCTCAACATTAACAAAACTGTTTACAATTAAAAAAACACATACAAACACACGCAAGACTGCTTTGATGGCAATCTTATACCCCACAAAATGGGAAATCCCCTACTCTTAGTCTAAGCCCATAGCATCACTCATTACAATCACTACACAGGCCCACCTTCCACCCCTGCCTTCTCCATGTTTGAGCAGCTACACTTGACATGACAGAAGGCTAATATGTTGACACAAGTACGTTTTAAAATATTTAAGACTGTTGTGTATTAACAGAAAATACTTACAGTACAGGCCAAAAGTTTGGACACACCTTCTCATTCAATGCGTTTTCTTTATTTTCATGACTAGAATATAAGACATGTTTTAAGTTATTTCACACTTTTTTGTTAAGTACATAATTACCTCCAAGGAGGTTATGTTTTTGCCGGCGTTGGTTTGTTTGTTTGTCTGTCCGTTAGTTTGTTTGTTTTTTTGTTTGTTGTTTGTTAATAGCGTAACTCAGAAAGTTTTGAAAGGATTTCGATGAAATTTTCAGGATAGATTAGAAGTTGGCTAACTTACAACTGATTAGTTTTTGGTGGTGATCCGGATCACCATCTGGATCCAGGATTTTTTAAAGGATTCTTCACCATTGCGAGATAGGGCTAATTTGGACATTTTTGCTCATAACTTTACAAATAATGCTCAGAATGCTTGTTTACCCATCAAACATGTGTCATTCACAGTTTTGATGCCTTCAGTGAGAATCTACAATGTAAATAGTCATGAAAATAAAGAAAACTTATTGAATGAGAAGGTGTGTCCAAACTTTTGGCCTGTACTGTATGTCATGACTAAAGGCAAATCCCTAACTAATGAGCCCAGCACTGCCCCAGTTTCGTTCCCAAAGACCCATAGAGATAGCCTGGCCCGCCCATACTGCCTGTGACGCTGCACTGAATTCCATGTTTAAATCAGTCTGGCCAATCAGCCTATTCTCAGTTCTTCCTGGTCCAGAAAAGTCTGGAACCAACTAAAAATGAACGCTATGCTTTCGTCATCGGAATCAGTGGTTGTAGCTCGGTCCAGTAGTACACAGAGGCATTTGAAAGACACCCGTTGATCCCGCCGCTGGAAAATTGCTGTCTATGGGAGGGCTACGCGCTGGGTGTGACAGCACCTAGGCTACTCTATAGGCTACTACAGAGAGACTTAGTGACCTGCTTATTATCTGTCTCTGATGTATGGGGCAATATGTGTGCAGCAAATGAGAAACAAGAAAGCATATCATATAGCAGTTGCAGTATCACTGTCTGTTAGTCACTATTTATAGTTTTTTTTTTTTTTTTATTGAAGCGTTTTTGGACACATCAGTGTGCAGATTTGCCCTCTTCCCCCTTAACACACTGCACTTCCCCCTCCCCAACACCAGAGAGCGCACCCCCTGGCCTGCAGCAGGCCAGCTCTACCTGGACCCAAGCCGCGCCAGTGGGAGAACTGTTGATGTGCTTCGTTTCACACGTTTGTAGTTTTTATGTTTTTCACGCAAGACTGCAAACCAAAATTACAGTACAGCAGAAATGGCATAAAAACTCCAATCTATCAAACAATCATTTCTTTCAGCAAGTCACACCAAAACTTCTCTTCCAAGATGACAAATGCATGCTCACACACACACACACGCAGGCACACACACACACACACACACACACACACACACACACACACACACACACACACACACACACACACAGACAAAAAGAAACACTGCAATTTGTCATGCCTCTTTGCTATGGATAGATGCAGTGTCCTCTAGCCTACTCTAGTGTGACCAGTGGGGGAAAATTTATGGCAGCCCTCGATCCTGATTTATTGTTTTTATAGAGGAAGTCTGGAATGATTTTCTCAGATCCTGTTTTTTGAGTGCTTTTGAGCACTTTCCAGACTGTTCGGGACGTATTCAGAGCTCTCGCACAGGGAGCTGCAGAGCCAGCGGCCCCGAGGAAGAGGAGGATGAAGAGGAAAAGGAGGAGGAGGAGGAGGAAGAGGAGGTGGAGGAGGCATGCAGCATGCGAGTACTTGTGTGGTCCTGTGACAAAAGTTGGCCATGGACAAGTCCCATTTCACAAGAAATCTGATGACTACAACAGACCTGAAAAGTCCAAATAATTCACATACGCGCACACACAGTCACACTCAATATAACACATACAAATACAACCACACACATACAGAAAACACATATACACATACATACAGCGACAAACACGGAACATGCGCATGCATGCACACATATACTGTACATACACCACACACACACGCACGCACGCACTCACGCACGCACGCACACACAAAGGGATGCTACTTCTTGTTATTATCAACCTAGCATGTATTTTGAGTGAGTGCAAACAAGCGTAGCTGAGATAAGCCGGGGGGCTGGACTCTGCCGTTTCGCTAAAGTTTCTGACGTTAAGGCCTCTAGTAAGGAGACTGCGGACAGAGAGAATACGGAGTGGGGAGTGACGGAGTGAAGAGAGGGGACAGGAGAGAGAGAGAGAGAGAGAGAGAGAGAAAAAGGAAAGAAAAACGCTGGAAGGGCAGTGCATGAAGAGTGGAGTCTGGAGAGGAGAGACGCACAGGCAGGTTGGGTAAACACGACAGAGCTGCAGGTCACATCACATGCACACAGAAAACACACACACACACACACACACACACACACACACACACACACACATCACATGCACACAGAAAACACACACACAGACACACACACACACATCACATGCACACAGAAAACACACACACACACACACACATCACATGCACACAGAAAACACAGACACACACACATCACATGCACACAGAAAACACAGACACACACACACATCACATGCACACAGAAAACACAGACACACACACACAAACCCACACACCCCAACAAACATACACATGCACACACACACACACACACACACACACATCACATGCACACACACATCACATGCACACAGAAAACACACACACACAGAAAACACACACACACATCACATGCACACAGAAAACACACACACACACACACAAACCCACACACCCCAACAAACATACACATGCACACACACACACACACACACACACACACACACACACACACGACACAAGCACATATGCACACACGCACACACACGGGACATGAACACAAAGCCTTACGTACACAGGGTATAAACCCAAGGCCACACACACACACAGTGGCAGACACTGAGTGGCATATCTGGTACCTGCACTTCTGATGTTGGGGTCCAGGTCAGGCATCTCCTTCACCGCCTCTGCACTCACGCTGTAGATGGACGCCCCAGCCTCATCCGTGATACTGCGGGACACAGGAGACACATGGAGCAAGTGTGAGTGTGTGGGTGTAACCAAGAAAATGGCAAAGCAAAAATGTGTGTGTGTGTGTGTGTGTAAGCTTAATATAGAGAAAATGAGGACAGGCAATAAGTAGGATAGTGTGCAGTGAGTCAAAAAAGACACAGATTTTTTTAAAAAGGGGGGAAAAAGCAGAGACATGTTTTACAGGGCCAGAATTTAAACCAAATCTATATTTCTAAACACTCAAGGCTAAACTGCACCTCGTTCACACATGACTCAAATTCTTTCCTAGGCACAATCATCTTTGTGAGAGGGCCGGGCAGGTTGCTGCATTATGTGCTGCTTAGGCAGAGGGGAAAATAATGCCTTTAAGTGTTGGCCATCACACACACCGAGACTGTGAACCCACAGCCACGACCGAGAAATACCCTGGCACACAAGAGGAGGCTTCAGTTCCCAGAGCCTGATTGGGTGTTTATGGGCAACGGGTACTCACACACACAAATACACACACACACACACAAACACACAAACACACGCATGCACACAGGCAAACACACAAACATTAACACACAGACAAAAAAAAAAACAAAAAAAAACTACACACATCTACACAAAGACAGATGTAACGACATCACACACACACATCATGTAACACAGTCACTCACACACACAGACGTACAAACACAAGTATACATACACTTTCAAGCAAAAGAAGGGTACACACGGACGGACAGACAGACAGCCAACCAGACAGACACAGACACAGACACACACACACACACACACACACACACACACACACACACACACACACAGTTGGGCGTAGGACTGCCAGTAATCACAGAGCCACATTAGACTCTTCAGAGGGCCAGGAGAGGGCATTGAGAAAAGGGCCGGGGCCAAGCAAAGCGAAAAGAGAGCGCAGATAAGATAAAGCGGAAGAAGCAAGAGATGGCGGAGAGCGGATGAGACGAGAGACGAGAGGAAGGAGAGATGAGGGGGACGCCACACAGAGAGGAAGTGGCAGCAGTAATCAATACCCACAGCTGGTGTGCGTGCGTGTGTGGATGTGTGTGTGTGGGTGGGTGGGTGGGTGTGTGTGTGTGTGTGGCCAGTTTGTGTGCATGCATATGATGTGTATATGCGTAAACGTATTCACATTTGTGCATGTGTGTGCGAGTGTATCAGTCTATAGATATGTGTATGTGCCTGTGTGTGTGTGTGTGTGTGTGTGTGTGTCTGCATATGTGTGTGGGGCCTGCTTCCCTACAGCGCAGAGAGCTGGATTCACAGTGTGATATGGAAATAACTGAACTAATATTACACTTAAAATGCTTCGCAGGCGCCTTAGTCGGAAACTACTGTTAAAATGCTTTGCTTTTCCACTTTATCTGCTGGTGCAGATCATTCATTTACATAAGTTGAATGTTTATGCACTTTATATTTTGTTTTTGCAGCCTATAAAGGTGGTTTCTCAACCCACACACACACACACACACACACAGAAAGCGTTTAACCAATAGAGAGTCATTAACACACTGCACTGCTGGATCTGTTCCTGTGAGTTTGTGTGCCAATTCTAAACCTCACAGACTGGAGGCTGTTGCATGTGACAACACTGCCACCCAGAGACTGTTGTAAGGTACTGCATATTAGAAAGGAAAATATCATCACATGTATGTCCCAAAGACAGTAGGTGTTGGGCATTGGGTATAAAAAAAATATCCTTTTCATAACCCAGTGTTTTAGAAGGGTAATTAAAAAAAAATGTTTGGTTTGAACACACAGCTATTAAAAATAATGGGTCTGTATGAAGAAAGTGCTTCACATGTTGCATGAAAGAGTACAGCCTTTTTTCTGTTCCTCGTTTCTCAATATAGACCCCATCAAAATGGTCCAACAAAAACAGTCCAATACATAAAGAGGAAAAAAGGGCAGTCTATTGTACCAGATAGTCTACTGCAGAGCAGAGAGATTATGGATTTGCGTTCCCTCTTTCTTTATACATATAAAAAAAATGCTAACACTTTATTTTACGGTTCCTTTTTTTCAGTGTATGTACATGTAACACTAGGCAACTGTGGCCTAGTGGTTAGGGAGCTGCTCCTGCAATCGGAAGGTTGCCGGTTCGAATCCTGCCCTACCCATGGTTGAGATTCCCTTGAGCAAGGCATCTAACCCCACACTGCTCCAGGGACTGTAACTGAAACCCTGTAAATATCTGTAAGTCGCTCTGGATAAGAGCATCAGCTAAGTGTAATGTAAATGTAATGTAAAATATTATTTACTTACACTGTACTTACCTACTGTAACACTAACCCTATCCCTAATCCTAAGGTACAGTGTAAGTACATAAATGTTACATATTTGTTACACTGTACCTAGCTAATGTAACAGGGGCAGTAAAATAATAAAATAAAGTGTAGTAAAATAAAGTGTAACCACAAAAACAGTGGTGAACATCCTATTTAGTTTACAAACTGCTTCCACTACATTTTACATTGATGGGAATGTTAAAACGGAAACCCTGAGGGTACAGCTGTGATGCTAACAATGTCTCGAAACATTGTCTATGCATCAACCAATTCATATGTACAGGTACTACTCGGAAAATTAGAATATCGTGTAAAAGTTGTTTTACTCAGGCAATCCAACATGAAAGGTGAAAACAATATATTTTATAGACTTATTACATGCAAAGTGAGATCTCAAGCGTTTTTTGTTGTAATTTTGCTGATTATGATTTACAGCTTATTAAGACCTTAAACCCAAACATTCAGAAAATTACAATACTGTGAAAAGCTTCAATATTTTAGGCTCAAAGTGTTATACACTAATCAGGTAAGTAATACAAAACACTTGCAAAAGGGTCCTGAGCCTTTAAACATTTCACCTTTAAAGTTGAGTTACAGAAATGCATGCACTTTTTCAGGATATTCTAATTTTCCGCCTCTCTCTATCAGTGCGTCAGGTCAGAGGTGAGAGCTTGAGATTCTCTAAACACACTCACTCTCGCTGACCCTTGAGCCCTGGGTTCAAAGTTCATGCTGCTGCTGCAGCACACAGAGTTGCCAGGGAGGGAACCCCTCAAATCAGCGGCACTCATTAGCACAACAGCGGCACACTCCAGCGCACCAACCTTGCTAATTAGTGACATTTTGCTCTGGTGACAGGCGACAGAAGCCTCCTGACAGGAAGCCCCCACTGTAAATGAACTGCTGCTCTCCCTCCCTCCCTCCACTCCTCCTTTCTCTTCTTCTCCTCCTCTATCAGTCTGTCTGTTCATCAGTGCCTCATCCTGCACCCCCTCCCGCCCTCTCTCTCTCTCTCTTACACACACACACACACACACACACACCCCCGCACTCGCACTCACACACACACCACGCGACCCCTCCTTTGACAGCTGACATGTCAGCAGGGCCGCGGCGCTAACGAGTCCTGGCACCTGACCTTCAGCAGGGTCACAGGAGAGGAAGGAGCAGAGGCTTGGGCCTTCCGACACACACACACACACACACACACACATATATGCGCGCGCATGCGCGTGCGCACGCACGCACGCGCTGACACATCCAACCAAAACCACCCATTTAAACCCACAGACACATATCTGACAATCACGTTAAATCAAACGCATGTGTAAGCACCCACTTTAAGCCACAGATCACACACAGTGACGCATTACAACACAGACACACAAACATGCTCACAAACACACACACAGACACACTCAAGCACAAACAACCTCATCTCTACACGACCACACACAAATCACATACATAGGACTTCACACACAGACACACACAATGACAACACATACACACTAGTCACACAAAGTTAATCTTGCATATCACTTTGATTAAACATGTCTTTAAGAAAACAACCATATTATCACCATACTGAAGAAATTGTAGAAACCATGACTATTAAATCTCAGCTCTACAACACATGAAAACACGCGCGCACAATAAACTGAGTCTATGATTGAACTAAATAAAAAAATCAAACATGTAATAGATTTACACACGCTTGATACTCAAAAACAAACACACACCACTGAATGAGATCAAGTCTCCAAGACATGCCAGACAACCCTGTCAAAGGTCGAAACGCTACCAAACACACACAAACATATGCACACACTGTCCTCAACTGATCCTGTCCACAGATTGTGATGATGGTGTATCCCTCCCTCCCTCCCTCCCTCCCTCACGCACGCACACACAAAACAATCTGAGGTTGCACAGTCCTTAACATTTTGCTTAGTCTAACCAACCCTTGGACCTTATATGGCAACAGGCAGTCAAAGTCACGTAAAGCCCCAGTCAAATATCCCAAAACAAAATCCTATGCTGGTCCAGTACTCCGCAACCTCATGTACATGTTTCACATGTACACACCCCACCACAAACACAAACAAACTATTTGAAGACAAGATTGATCATGCATTAATTCAACATAAGAAATTAATTACTTTGCATACCATGACAAAGGTGTTACTTAAAATCACACTTTTACAACTGATCAGATCTCATTTTTTGTCCCAAAAATCATCAATTTCAGTCAATTTCAGAGACACCTACAGATTTCGTTTAGATGTGAAAAAAATCCCCACTACTGTGCTTTAGTGCAGGCCTTCAGCAGAGCTTGCCTCACAGGACACAGAAAAGTGAACACACACACACACACACACACACACACACACACACTCCCTATTTCCAGAAGGGAGTTTATCTAGGCTACCCAGAGAGAAACACACACTCCTTGCTCTCATTAAGTGATACATGACACCGTTGGCTGCTCTAGGTCATTTGAAAGAGAGACAGTGCCCTGATTTTAGGGAGATAGACACACCACAGGAAAAGAAGCCCACCAGACACAGTATAACAGGGGGGATACAAGGATGGAGGGAGACAGAGGGAGACAGAGAGAGAGAGAGAGAGAGGGAGAGGAAGAGACAAGAGAGGGGAAGAGGTGCTGGCCTGTATCATGTCTGAATTAATTCCAACAGCCGAGAGGGAGAGGGCATGAGTCTTTGGTGACCCTGGCGATAGGGCCTTTGGTGCCGTGGAGAGAGGAAGAGAGGGGGAGAGGACATCACTGTGGCAGCCAACAGAAGGCTGTCTATGCCCGCTTAGCTCTGGAGTGGACATATGCGCACACTCACAGTGCCACTAACAAACGCAAACAAACACACACACATACACACACACACACATAATGAGAGTGAGAGATGAAGACACAAAACAAGAACCTGCCTTCAAGAGCAATTGCAAGGTTGTGAATCCTCTCCGGGGTTCAAACACACACACACACACAGACACACAAACACATAGATACACAGACACAGACACAAACACATAGATACACAGACACAGACACACACCCTCGCTGATGAGGCCATCCCGGGGCAAAGTCAGTCCTCTGTCTCCATGGCCTCCTGTCTCCCCTCGTCACCCCTCTGGCCAAAGTGGCCATGACCAGAGTCCGAGTGACACTGGGACGGAGGCTCCTGATACCCCCCCCCCCCTTCCCTCATAGCCCCCCCACCCCCACTCAGCTAATTAACGTCACTCATTAGATCTCCCACAGAGCGGCTCCGGTGATCTCAGCCTGTGCATAACATGATCCACATGGACACACAGTATGTAAAACATACATGCAAAGCCTTCTAAAAAAAGGGACAAAAAAGCGTTTTTTTAATATATATATTTTTTTATTCTTCCTTTGCTTAGTAGTCTAACTTAAAGTTCAAAAGGTCATGTTGACACCAAAAAAATTGCTTTGACCTAGACATGCTTAATTCCCTGTGGAAGGCTCCAGTGACATCATCGCTTTGGCCGGTGTTTTCCCTTCTGACTTCAACTGGCTATGAACAGGGAGCCCTCTGTGACCTGATGGTCCAAAGACAACATCTCTTCTATGACATCACAATAACCAGAACTGTTGTAATCGTGACATCAGTGGCCAAAGAACACAGCCCTTTTATGACATCACAACAGCAGGAAAATATTGTGAGTGGACAATTGTTTATAGTTGTGACATCACTGTCTTGTGTGTTGCATCTCTATATAAAACCAAGACTGAACTGTGTTATCTGTATCTTGGTTGAAATGATGGTATTTAGGAAATGTTTTCCCACAAAGAGACACAACACTGGAATAACTAAAGTTAATAAAATCATACATAGTGTTACAGATCTACCAATTAGTATGTTGCGGTGTCGTGGAAGACAATAAAACACTACTAAGTATTAACACTTTACAAATCCCAAATATTAATGATTCAGGATTGCCAGAAGGTTCTGTTAATCTTTGAGTCTTGCTGCTGTTAATGAATGAGGCCTGCATCTACCACATCTCTGCAGCCTACAGCCTTGAAGGCCTATTGCCACCCATGTTGTTATAAGGTGACACTCAGTTTCTCACTGCAAACACCCAAGAAGCCTTCACAATTGGTTTAACTGCACACCACTGCCCTATCTAAAGAAATGGACCTCTACCAGGTGGACCTAAAGCCCAGTCTTAACAATTCTGCTGAACAGTTCAGCTGCTACTTAAGCAAGATACAGGTCCTCAGTCACTACTAGGGAACTCGGTTACCTTCACTGGCACAGAAAGGGGGATGGATGCTCTAGCCCCGTCAGTCCTGCACTGTTTTTCTCTTGCTGTTATAAAAAACAGACACAAAGACAGAGGGAGAGAGAGGGAGGGGTGGGAGAGATAAAGAGAAAGAAAGAGATATAGGCCCCACCACCAAGAGCTGATGTCCATTGTTTAGCCTTGTTTAGGGGGTCAGACTCTGGCCACGGGAGAGACGATTGATATCGTGGCCGCTCTTCTCGTCCACGGCGTCTGAAAAACGCTGACATTTTTCGCCCAGAAAAGGGCCCAAATGGCAGGTGTCAGAGGCTGTCAGAGTGAAGCATGCTACTGCTGGGGGGCGCACAACCACCCGTACCCCCACCCCACCCCACTCACCCCAACCCCCAGTCGGAGGGCGCTGCAGCTGCCATGCCAATGCACGTCTGAAAAGAGCAAAGCCTTGCAGCCGTGTCAGCGTCAAACGGGTGGCAAGGCCATGTCACACACATAAACACACACACACACACACACACACACACACACACACACACTCTCTCGGGTTCTGTATTTACAAAAATGCATTTTCAAATGCTTAGTAAGTATCCACACACACACTCAGAGTGAAAGAGAGAGACTTGAAGCATCACCCCCTGTGGGACAGAGAATGTCACCGATCATCGTCTACCTGTAACAGATTATAGGTGTGTCTGTGTGTGTGTGTGTGTGTGTTTAGCAGAGGGGAATGTAGACTGGTGTAAGAGACTGGTGATAGGAAAGGGAGGGTGTGCCTGCTGTTGGTCACCCTGTGTGTAAGTGTGTGTGTGTGTGTGTGTGTGTGTGTGTGAGTGCACTCAATTCTGCCCGTTTGCTGCTTCAGCACCTGCTGCCGTACTTCTGCCACACCTGGCGTCACCCTAGCAACACACACCTGCCCTTATGAGTACACCATCACCTGGCACAGACGCCCATGTGCCTCTCATCACACTTCCTGACTGCCACCTGAAACTTAGTTTTCCTTCCTAACAAAACTAATTTCTACTAACCATCTCTTTACATAGGTGCCTTCGATGTTCTCTACACATCTGTTAGCTATCATGTCCTCCTTTTTGTAAGTCGCTTTGGATAAAAGCGTCTGCTAAGTGTAATGTAATGTAATGTAATGAAACACTACTGTTGCAGGTTTAGGACCTGAGCTACACTGGAAGAACAACAACAGAAGGTTATTTGTTTAATTTCATTAAATTAGTTCATTTGATTATTTGTGTTTTACTGATTCCTTTTCTAGTTTCTTATTGGTCATTTTACTGCATGCACGCAGACTATATTAACAAGAGCTATATTACATCAAACACGCACTGTAAGCTTATTACATGAGTGGCATGGCCCGTCTCCCCCTTCATTAGTGTAGGGTGGTGCTGCTGACAAAGGCAAAACAGGAACAGTCCTCCAAAGTTCATATTGGGTTTCAATTGGTCTACTGAGTCCATGTTTCAGTGCTCGTTCCATCTCGTTAAAAGCACACACAAGCGCCGATCTGGGCTGTTTACGACATCTTGTTTCTTAATCTAGTGTCAGAAACCCCAAACGCTGGCCTCAAATGAAGCCTTGCTCTTGCTCAGTCACTCATCATCCTGCCAGACTCTTATTGGTCTATTTTGCCAACAATCTTTCAGTGTCTGTCTCTCTCTCTCTCTCTCTCTCTCCCTCTCTCATGTTGTGGTGCGTACTGAGCCTTTTCTTTTTTCCGCCGTCCAACGGCTATAAAGTGTGGCCGTCTTCCGATCGCAGCCCGCGGCCTAATGACGCGTGAAACGAGTGGGCCATTCCTGCTGACATCACCGCCACGCCACCGCTCACTCGGAAACGGAAAAACACCCATCCACAGCAGCCCGCATTTGTGTGTGTGTGTGTGTGTGTGTGTCTGTGTGTGTGTAAGAGAGAGAATAAGATCGAAGTAATGAAGGCATTAGGCAATGAAATGCTTCGACCACAAATAGGGAAATTAGGAGTTGACAGTTAGTTGAGGAGGGGAACTGAATGTGAGGCAGATGGGGTGTCTGCTTTCAGCACAGGTGCCAAAGGACGCGGAATAAAAGGAACAAATTATAGTCTTTCAGAGTAGCGGGGAACGATGCATGAATACACATATCACAATCGCTTTGCCTTTGCCAGACAGTTTTATGCATGAATACAATGGTTGAACACACATGTACTTTATACTTTAAGTGTGAGTAAGTGTGTTTGCACATGTGTGCCTTTAAGTGTGTGAGTGTGTATGTGTATGTGTGTGTGTGTGTAAGTGCATGTGTGTGCGTGTATTTAAGGATCCACTACAACCACACCAGTGTGTCATCATGTGGCGTTCCACTGCGGTATATTACGTCTCATGGTTTGTCATGGGGGCCGACAACAACAGAGCCATGCAGTGGCACCGTTTTGTTGCCATTGCCCGTAACGAGCGTCCCCCTCCGCTGTAATGATGTGGCCGGTGAGAGGGAGCTTCATCTGCCAGTGATAACAGTAGGGAAAGTCAGGCCATCTCCCCACTGATACTTGCTGTATCTCCATCTCATTAGTGGCAGGAAAGGGCTAGGCGGCTCAGGGACATACTCGTCTACGCGGGGGGTTGGGGGGGACATCGCTGAGGAGGGGACATCGCCGGGGAGGCCAAGCCCAGGGTGCCTTTACAGCATGACGAGGGAGTGGGGAGGGGACAGGAGACGACATGGGGTACGGGGGGCAAAAAAGCCCCCTGAGACGAGGGCCTGCTCCCTGAAGACATTGTAGTGTCTTCCCCAGTCCTCTTCTTCCTCTCATCTCTCCATCTCTCCCTCCCTCACTGTCCTTGATGACTAAAGCTTCCAACCTTTGTTGAGGGACCGTGGCCAAGGGCCTGTGTGTGTGTGTGTGTGTGTGTGGCCAAGGGCCTGCGCTGGTAATTATCCACCCTCCTCAGTGCCCACTCGACCTAATCACCCTTCCCAGATTACCCGGTCCTCTAGGAAGCCATACCCTGCCGCCACTCCCACCACTGCCCCCACCACGACCCTCCACATCCTAAACACTCACCGACATCCTAACCTTAACCCCTCTGTAACCACCGCCCCCCCCCCCCCCAACCTAACCCAACGGTGGAGCAGTGCAAATAAGCCCAAGGATAGGGAAGGGAGTGATCTCATCCACCCCCGGCTCACTGTCACTCAAGAGCAGTAGCTACCTAAAGACACAGAGACACTGGGAAGGACGAGTGGACAGACAGGAGAGGAGATCGCTGATGATGCACACACTTGATTCGCCCTCGTTCTCATTGTTTTTATGTTATTATACAGGGTGGGACATAATGTTAGGACACATTTAAATGCTAGTATCTAGTATTATAATAATGACTAAGATGACCAAACAGTTTAATACAGAACTGATATAGAAGTTTAACATATTATCTAATATTTTGGTATTTCTTACAGGTTGTTGGTGACCAATGTCATAGACTCCAAAAGAAATTGCATACGTACTGGTATATGTTAATCAGTATCAGATTGCTATTAAGCAGTATCAGACTATTCTTACCTTTAACATTATTCTAACCAGCACAAGACTGGACTAGTAAATACTATTACATTAAAATAATTATATTTCCTAGCATCAGATTACTATTCCCATATTTGTTAGTCATTCTGCGCTTTGGCAACACTACACAAGACCAGTCACACTAAAACAGCTGCTTAAAAAATAACGTACATAATATCAATGTTTGTGATAATTTGCAAGCGTAAGCCTACAACTTTCAGACATGGGCTTTCCTATAAAGCCATTTCCTTAGCTGTTCCACTTAAACGGAGGTTTTACCCGTTATATTAAGGGAACTGAATTTGTCTATTTTCATGGCTTTCTTCTTTTTTCACTGAGCAAAAACTCACTTTAAGTGGAATGGCCGATGACAGGAGTTATGCCGATAATGGCTTCCTTATGCAAAGTATTTTGAAAGCCTCTAGAATGGTGATACACTGGCTTCACTGGCACGATCCTCAAACCTCAAATATTCATACTTCGAGTTATCAAGACTTGTTGATTCATAGCTGACATCTGATACATACTGACAGTCTTAGGAGAGACGAATGGACTTTTTGAAGTCTCCATTTGACTTGGCATGTTCTGTAATGCACTGTAATGTACTATAATAACGTTAAGGACACAGAAATTCTTTAAAACGGGAACGGGTGAAATCGGTCCATTGCCTTACACAAATGCCAATGATTTGATATTCTGGGCCTCAATCCATTACCTTTTTACTGTCCTTAAAAACCCACATCCAATAAAAGCACTGATTTCCACTTACTCCATTTTAGGAGAAGGTTACTGTGACCTACAGAGCTTTGTGTTCTAGACCAAAAAAAATGATTACTCCAAAAGACAGCGTCATGAAAATGTAGGTGCATTTTCTTGACATCAATGATGACAAAAGCTTTTTTTTTGCTTTCCTAGTGTTTTAGCTTTGTGGACGGGTCTTTCTCGCCCCCATCCTCCTCTCCTTCCTCCTGTTCCATCTTCCACCCAGACACAGAGACAGCAAGCATCTCTCAACGGGCCACCACAACCAGCGACACAACAAAACCTGACAAAACACACTCCAGTGCCATCATCCGCCCTGTCTCAGACACCTCAGACACAGCTGTGGCCCAGACACAGGGGAGGACAGGGACAGTGACACAGACAGACAGACAGACAGACAGACAGACAGACAGACAGACAGACAGACAGACAGACAGACAGACAGACAGACAGAATGTGAGGAAGAGGGACTGAGGGAGAGAGCGAGAGAAATGGGGAAGGAGAGCAATGAATGACTGTGGACAGGATGGATAGCGAGGTGGGGAAAGGGAGATAAACAAACAAAGACGAATGAGGAGAGGATGATAGGAAAAAAAGAGAGGGGAGGTATAGATGAGAGAAAAAAACAAGATGATAAAATAATACAGAGATGATAATACAAAGTAGAATACAGAGAGGAAAAATAGAAAAAGAGAGAAAGAGGGGAAACAGGTAAAGACAAAGACAGCAAAGTATTTGTGTGTGTGTGTGAGAGAGAGAGATAGAGAGTGAGACAGAGAGAGAGAGAGAGAGAGAGAGAGAGAGAGAGAGAGAGTGAGACAGAGAGAGAGAGAGATAGAGAGTGAGACAGAGAGAGAGAGAGAGACAGAGACAGAGACAGAGAGAGAGAGAGACAGAGAGAAAATGGAGACAACAGAATGTGAGATTTATGTGCATAGCACATTTCCAGCCAAAAAAGGGTAGAGGGAAGTCTTGATAAAAAGAGAGCAAAATGAGCTAATAGTCAGTAATGAGTAATGAATAATGAGAGATCACTGCTGGAGAGAGAATGATGGTAGATGGATGATGATGCAGAAAAGTAAAAAAAAAAAGAGAGGCAGTCAGAGACGCACCAAAACAGGTGGACTTAGAGAGAAAACAAGAGAGAGACACAGAGAAAGACAGAGAGAGCAAGAGTGAGCAATGACAACAGCAGGATTAAATAGAGGGACTAAACCTGAGCGCACCTTGGTTCATGTCACTGACTCCAGTCTCTGCAGACTAGCCAACTGGTTGTACATGGGGGCAGTGTGTGTGTGTGTGTGTGTGTGTGTGTGTGTGTACAAGTAGTGTTTCAGTGTGCACAAGGTCATGTGCATGATTGTGTATGTCTGTGCATGTGTGTTTTTTCAAATCTGTGTGTGTATGTCCATATCTGAATTTGTTTTGTATACACATCTGTAACTGGATCTGTTGAATCTGTGTGTATGTGTGTGTCTGTGTGTGTGTGTGTGTGCATGTGCCTGTCTGTATTGTGCATTTGTGTTAGTATCTGCATGTATGTATGAGCCTGTCTCTATCTGTGTATGTGTGTATCTGTCGGTAAGTATGTGTATATGTCTGTATGTGTATTTGTCTGTGTGTGTGTGTGTGTCTGTCTGTATGTGCATTCGTGTTAGTATCTGCATGTATGTATGAGCCTGTCTCTATCTGTGTATGTGTCTGTAAGTATGTGTTTATGTCTGTATGTGTATTTGTCTGTGTATGTGTGTGTGTGTGTGTGTGTGTGTGTGTGTGTGTGTGTGTGTGTGTGTGTGTGTGTGTGTGTGTGTGTACGCCCTGGAGGGGATGGCATGGTGCCCGTTGCTGTGGCCTGCCACCCCGCAGAGTGATGGGCTGGTGGCGGGCAGCCAGCCGAGGCTCCGTGTCAGGATCTACACGCGGAGCGGGCATCACATGAGTGACCGACCGGCCACCCAGCCACCCTCCTCCTCCTCCTCCTCTCACACACACACTATAAACACACACACACACACTTGTGTCTGTGCCAGCGCTCCTCGTTAAGAGGGATTCATGTCAGACCATCATTCGGGGATGAAACAGGACTCCGCTACTGTGAAATGGGCACAATTAAACCACTGCTGTCCTCTCATCTCTCTACATCTGACACACACACCACATATATATATAAATACATCTATGTCCCTTCCCTCTCTACTTTCCTTCTGTCCCACTGTCAAACACACTCTTTCTCTCTCCGTCTCCTTATCTCTTTTCTTCCCCCTTTCCTTTCGGCTCAACATAAAAATAACATTTCAGATGCTCTGTTTTCCAGTTTTCCATCCTTTTTCTCTCCTCTCTTCCTCTAAATTCAGGGCAGAAAGCAAGAAATAATGATACGCCTGAAAATCACCCAGCGTTTCAAAGTTATTATGACCATCTACTAGCAAATGTTAAATGAAGCTTACTGTACCACGCCTGATTTCAGGGACCATGTCTGAGACCTGCCAGCCCTGAATGTTTCAGAACACTCTGCATGTCTTTCCTTCATTTCTCTTATTACCCGCCCATCTCATTCCCTCTTCATTGATCTCCATCACATATCTGACACACTAGGTTCTTTCTTTTCTCTGCCTCTCTTTCTCTATCCTTTTTTCTTTGTGAGTTCAGGGATTACTACTGTTGTTAATGTGTCAACCCGGAGAAGACGGGTAAATTACAATGAAATTATAGTGCAAGCCAGATTACAACACAGATGTAATCTTTTCAGAGTTTTTGTGACATCTGGGAAATGGTTTTAACTTCACACTTAAATTGTTTTGGACAGAGTGCTGATGTAAAAAGGGTGACTGGCTGATGTGAAGCATTCCCTCATTTGTCTGTTCTCCTTACTCACATGCACAGAGTACACACACAAACACATATGTCCAAATTCTGTCACCTCCAAAATATTGTAACACCCGCTGTACATTGTTTTAAACACTTCTTAAATACAGACATAACGGGGCATTATGTCAGGAAAATATTGGGGTATGAAAAGTCGAACAGCGCCCTAGCCTAACCAGCACAATCATTTTACATATACACTCCAAAAAAACAGGAGCCTGTGGTAGCACCCAAAATGGCCTGACGTGCTATCTCTACCACACCTCCAGTTTTCTTTTTTCTCCCCCTCCTCTCTGTGTCCATCCCAGGGCATCGATTTTATGTCACGCTACACAAACACACTCTACTGAGAGCTTTGTCAAGACCCTCTACACACACACACACCCACACCCACACGCACACGCATGCAGTACAAGGTCACGGTGACCAGCACTTCACAGCTCGACGCTGCCCAGTCAGGTCTTTTCACAGTGAGCTTTTCAGAAACAATCACGGCGAGAGCGAGACAGCTGTCTGCAAGCATAACACCACACAGCTGGGCCCAGTGCCCACCACAGCCAGAGGGCGGCGCCACAGAGGCAGGCAGCAGGAGAGAAAAAGTGTGTTACTGTGTGTGTGCGTACATTTGTGTGTGTGTGTGTGTGTGTGTGTGTGCGCGCGCATGTGTGTATGTGTGTGTGTGTGTGTGTGTGTGTGTGTGTGTGTGTGTGTGTGTGTGTGTGTGCGTCTGACATGTCTAGAGTTGTTACAAAAGCAGGAACAGTAGGTGTGTGTGACCAGTGCGAATCCATCACATAAAACCGTGCACAACCACACAACCCCTATGGGAGGGGGTGCGAACAATCTCGCTGTGGGCAAAGCCAGCTGGGTTAGTTAGTTAGAGTGGCACAGCTACGGACTGGAACTCAACAGGCGCCACTGGGCCCTGCCCCCCCCACCCCCCCCATCACCAAGGGCACAACAGCGGCAGGACCGGAGAGCGCTGTGTGGCGGCGTCACCGCGGTGAGGTTTGATTTGGTGCTTGTGTGCCACAGCGAGGTTGCCCTGGAGGCTCATTACCACGTGTGGACTGCTGGCAATGGCTGTCATTCCACAGGACAAATGGAGCAGAAGGACACAAGGAAGAGATGAAGGGTTGGGGGGGGAGACAGAAGGAGGTAGAGAAAGAGGTCAGCGGGAGGAAGAATGAGATAAAAAGATGCAGGGCAGAAAGCAAGAAATGATTCTATGCCTGAAATTAACCAAACGTTCCAACGTTTTTATGACTATCTACTAGCAAATGTTAAATGCTGCCTACTGTCCCACGCCTGATTTCAGGCACCATGCTGGAGATCTTTCAGCCCTGAAGATGAGATGAGAGGAGATGAGGAGAGAAGAAGAAGAGCTACAAAAGGCTGGCAAAGGAGAAAAGAAGAGAGGAGGCCATTCTGGGTTAGCCTGGTAAACCCGCCTCTTGTACTTCATTTCACTTTGTACAGAGGGTCTGGAGCAGAATCTCTTGAGGGTCATGTAGTCGGTCCCAGCAACGCTGATCCAATCAGCAAACAGAGGGTGTGTTCGTTAGCCATGACACTGACCTTGTGTGCTACATTTGAATTGTAGTGCGTAGGTAGGCTAATTGCATACGTGACGACCAGGCGTTAGCAATTGGGTAAAGGCAAAGGCACGTGTTTTAAGCTTCAGCAGAGTCCACACCTCCAGGAAGAAATCGTTTCTAACGGTGTCTGGTCCAGGCCCCCTGTACAAAATGAAATGAAGGACGAGGGGCTGGTTTACCAGGCTAACTCTGGGTTGTCGTCAAAAGGAAAGATGCAGGATGTTGGGGTGGGAGATCCGCCGACTACTCAACTCAGCAGGAACTGGCAATGGATGCTGTCAGAACTATGCATTTTCGTGACATACACATAAGTACTGAGGAGGTTAAAGAACTGTTTTCACGTGTTAATATTAATAAGTCCCAAGGTCCAGATGGCATTAGCTGTAAGTTGCTCCGTACATGCGCCGATTCTCTTGCTTTTCCCTTTCAAATGCTGTTTCAGAAGTCAGTAGAAACAGGATTAATCCCTGCGCAGTGGAAACAGTCTCTGATTGTACCGGTACCTAAGAATAACAGGCCCAAAGAGATGAACGATTTGAGACCTGTTGCATTAACATCAGTGCCCATGAAATGTTTGGAGAAAATTATATTGAAACATCTGCTCAGCGAGGTAGCACCATCTCTGGATCCTCTCCAGTTTGCATACCAGCCAAGTCGGGGGGTGGGGAGGATGCACTGCTGACTATGACTAACAGCATATTTGAACACCTAGAGCAGGCTCACAGCTTTGTTAAGATTGTTTTTATTGACTTCAGCAGTGCATTCAACACCATCCAACCCCACTTACTAGTAGGAAAACTGATCAAGTTAGGTGTTAACCCAAGGCTTATTACATGGATTAATAACTTCCTGTTAAATCGAACTCAGCAGGTCAGATTTAATCAGGCCATCTCAAATGCTAAGGTCATTAACACTGGGGCTCCCCAGGGATGTGTGTTGTCTCCCATACTCTATACACCAATGAGTGTCGTGCTCTTGAGGCTACACACTCCTACTTTAAGTATGCAGTAGAGTAGCGAGCTTTATAAAATGGTGCTCTGACAATTTTCTTAATGTTAATGCAAGCAAAACAAAAGAAATGGTCATAGATTTCAGACGTATTGCACAAGTAGTATCAAAGACAGTCGTCAATAATACAGTGATAGACAGAGTTAACACCTACAAATATTTGGGGGTTGAGATTGATGATCAGCTGAGGTTTGACAAATGTGCCGCTGTTAAAGTAAAGAAACTTCAGCAAAGAATGTTTTTCTTAAGGAAACTACGTAGTTTCAATGTTGTCACCTGCATTTTAGAGTTATTTTATAAGTCTGTACTTCAGAGTGTCTTGTCCTTTGGCCTGGTCTGTGTGTTTGGTAGTATGCGTAAACAAGATCAGGATAAATTGCAACGTATTATTAAAACAGCTAGCAGGATAATTGGATGCAATCTAACATCAGCTGCTCAGCTGTTTCAAGACATAATACGACAAAAAGCTCAAAGTATTATTGGAGACACTACCCACCCTCTACATGACAGATTTCAGTTGAGCAAACATGGTAAGGGGAGATTACTGCAAAGGAAAATAAGAACAACACGGTTCAGCAGGTCATTTGTCCCCTCTGCAATCAGAATTGTTAATGAAGAAGGCCACAGTTCCTTGCAGAGGACTTGATACTGTGATTCGGTGTGTGTGTGTGTGTGTGTGTGTGTGTGTGGTGTAGTCCAGCTGTGTGGGATAGAATTAGAGGGGGGTATTTATTTATCTTTTATCTCTCATTTACTTATCTGTTTTTAAGTTTTGTTTACTTTGTCTTGGGTCTTGTCTGAACATGTAAGCACCTTGACCACTTGAATTTCCCTTCTGGGATAATAAAGTTTACTTTGACTTTGACTTTGAAGAAGAAAAAACAAAAGGGAAAGAAGCAAACCTGACAGAGAAGGGAAGGGGTTTTACACACATGCACCTTCACACACACACTCACACACACACACACACACACACACACAAAGAACAATGTCTCCACATTGACATGTTTTTATCCCAAACAAGTGTGTGTTCCTTGGCAACAGGGTTAATCAGGATTGAAAAATGACATGTTGACAACCCAGACGAACAGATGCCAACTCTCAGAGGTGCTCTGCTCTTACGCCTCACAGGTCAGCCAGACCTGTGCCAGTTCCGCGCCAGATCCGTGCCAGATCCGAAAGCACGTGGGACAGCCCTGACCTGAGGCCAGTCAGCCTCGGCACGGGACATGCCCTATGCCTGCCAGACCAACCTGTAAATCACAGCAGTCAGTGATGCTTGAGCTGGCACACTGCTCTGACATTTGTGGTTTGTGGGGACGTTTTCCTTCCAAGACCCCTTCGACCAAAAGGAAGGACCTCTTGCTCTTGAAGCGTCAGACAGCAAGCATGTGGAGCGCACCAACCAAACGAGGAAGAGCCCCTACAGCCTCAAGAGTCGGAAGGGTGAAGAAATGGGAGTGAGTAAGCTGAACAAGCTGGGCGAATCAGATGTGTGCAACAGACATTCAAGTCCATTCAGGAAACTTTGAGTGTGTGTAGAGTGAGATGATATACTGGTGGCAGCTTTGACAAGCTAGATGTGTAAAATATAAGAGAAAGAGGGAAAGGGAGAATAAAACAGAAGGCATCTACTGGAAATATCATGGATGAATGATAATTACTGTGGAGTGATAAAAAGATGTGCTGTGCTGGACCAAGCCAGTGTACTTCAAACTCTGGCTGTAGTATTCTTTTAACACCTTGTTTTTCATCCTCCATTTTGTGCGCCTGATGTCTCCTCAGTTCACCATTTTCTACACCCAAACTGTGATGTATGGTTTAGCAGAAATTAATGACAGACAGAGACTGATGAAGTGAGAGGGGGAGAGAGGGTGCTTTGTGAGGATTAAAGGTAAAACGGAAATGCTTTTCATTATAAAGTGCAGTATTTAGGGTGAAAATGATATTGTTTTGTTCCCTATGTATATCACTATATAGTGAATGAGCATTTTGTATTCAGCTTAAGAGATGTGTGTTGGTTGTTTTTTTCTGGGTGATGTTCTCAGGGCTGATAGTACAAAAAATCCTGAGCCTGATCTTTTACAACACTCGGTCTAGCTAAGTACTTTTCGGAATAACTAACACCATTACTTAAGTGTTATGTGAGCATAATGTGAGCCTAATGTTTCTTTGGATGAAAGAAAAAGCTTGGTTCCTCTTATTAGACCTCTCTGGGTGACTCAAACGTGACAACATCCCCGCATCGACAAGCGTTTCCTAATAAATATTCTCGATGCAGACCTAGATATTTTTTCCCACAGACAAACACCACCAAGCCTGAATGCTACCAGCCCTGTGTTCTGGGTAGCTGTGTTTGTTTGAGAGCAAGTGTGGGCCTCTGCTGCTGCTGCTGCTGCTGCTGAGAAGGGTCATCGAAGGGTGAAGCTGCAGGACCTGAAGCCCCCTGAGAAGACGAGGCGCGCGTCCCCAGCAGTGAAAAGGTCATCACTCATGGCTGATCATATGTCCAGAGGCAACTCTAATTACACTACCATGGGCACACATGCACTGACTAAACACACACACACACACACACACACACACACCATCATGCACTGACTACAGACCCACACACACACACACACACACCACCATGCACTGACTACACACACACACACCACCATGCACTGACTACACACACACACACCACCATGCACTGATTATAGACACACACACACCTCACCATGCACTGAGTACAGACACACACACACACACACACACACACCTCACCATGCACTGACTACACACACACACACACCACCATGCACTGACTACACACACACACACCACCATGCACTGACTACACACACACACACCACCATGCACTGACTACACACACACACACCACCATGCACTGATTATAGACACACACACCTCACCATGCACTGGCTACACACACATACACCCGTCCATGCACTGACTACAGACCCACACACACCTCACCATGCACTGACTAAACACACACACACACACACACAACCACCATGCACTGACTACACACACACACACACCACCACCATGCACTGACTACACACACACACACACCTCACCATGCACTGACTACAGACACACACACACCTCACCATGCACTGACTACACACACACACACACCCATGACTACAGACACATGCTAACCAACACACTGTAACACACACACAGTGATACACACTAACCTACATGCGCACTTAATGACACTGGGCGGTGCAACAACAGCGGCAGTGTAAGACAGCCATAACCATTCACAGCTACTTTAGGCACATTTATTTGATCAGACCTTTGAAAGCAAAATAAGCTGGACCTAAGTGGAAGGAAAAGAAAACGCAAAGAGGGAAGAGAGCAATTTTCTCCCAAAAAGGAGGAAAGAGAGCGAGAGAGATACAGAGAGAGAGAGAGAGAGAGAAGGGAGTCTGTTTCACACAGCTGCGACCACAGAGGGATCCCAGAACAGGTCTGGGGCTGAGCCGAGCGAAGGTCAACCAGAGGTCAGGAAGCAGGGTACCGTGGATTGATGTGTGTCCGAACTGACCTCAGACTAAACTAAACGATCTCAGATTGAGTTAAGCGATCGGGGACTGCCACGCAGAGGGGACTTGGCAAATTAGGGCAGGAATGTGACACAAAGAGAAACTGTATATTTGTCGTGTGTGTGTGTGTGTGGGTTTAAAGTGTCTGTTTAACCTGCTTTGTGCTTTCTGGTGTAAAAGCTGACAGGCTTATTGACAGCAGTCATATGATCCCTACATAAAAAAAAACTGCTGCACTTTACAGTGTGTTGACATAAAAGAGCAGAGTGGTAAGAGAAGCAGAATTGTAAGTCTTCCAGCTGACCGAAATAGCAGAGCCACAAAAGCAGGCAATCTAAGCCACTTCAAGCTTTTTTTCCTCAGTAATTAGAACGGCCAAAGACTAGACAGCTGAGAACTTGTGTAAATGTAAAATGTAATTTTACTTTTCCACCCAAAAAAAAGGCGAAAAAGGTTTTAAAATACGAGTGATATGAATCAGGCGAACAGGCTAGGCTCACCACATTCATAACAGGCTTAACTAGGCAGATATCAGCCACTGACTGACTTTATCGTAGAGTAGATCCCCAGCATTTTGGAGTTCCTCAACAAATCACAAGGCCACCGCGCCCACCGTGTAACACCAGCCTCAGACTTGACATCCCTGAGGAGCAGAGCCCTTTTTTACATTAAGAAGGATGTCTGAACGCGGGACAGAATAGATGTGTAGGAGGAGGGGGAGAGTAAAAAAACAAGTGTAAGAGGAGAGTGGGAGTCTATGACGGGCACAGAGTGGAGAGAGAGATAGATGGAGGAAAAGAGAGAGAGAAAGAGAAGAGTAGCAGAATTGGAAGATGCTTGACAAAGAGAGAAAGAAAGAAAGAAAGAAAGAAAGAAAGAAAGAAAGATATGTATGTATGTATGTATGTGTATATATATATATATATATATATATATATATATATATATATATATATATATATATATATATATATATATATATATATATATATATATATATATATATACACATACATACAGAGAGAGAGAGAGAGAGAGAGAGAGAGAGAGAGAGAGAGAGAGAAAGAAAGAGAGGCTGCCCTCTCTCTGCTCCATAAACGCCCACTTGCAGAGCCTCCGCTTTGGGCTGCGGTTACCGGGCCCGGCCCAAAATCAACAAACAGCCGTCAGGGCAAGCAAAGACAGGGTGATGGACTGAAGAACAGAGAGAGAGAGAGGGGGAAAAAAGAGAGAGAGTAAGGAAGACAGGAGGAGTGAGGGAGAAAAAGAAGAACAGTGAGTATGAGTATGTATGCATGCATGGTGGATACATTTATGTGTACCTGCCCGTGTGTGTGCCTGAGTGACAAGATGAGGGAGAGAGCAAGAGAGAGCAAGAGTGAGAGAGAGAAAGACAGAGCTAGAAGAGGGGAGAAAAGGGGTGAAAAAAACTGGGGAGTGAGAGTGTAAGGGACTGTGTGTGTGTGAGAGAATCTGTCCATGGGTGTGAGACAGACAGGATGATGGTAAGAGAGAGAGAAAGAAGGTAGGAGAAAGAGGGAGAGAGAGAGAGAGAGAGAGAGAGAGAGAGAGAGAGAGAGAGAGAGAGAGAGAGAGAGAGAGAGAGAGAGAGAGAGAGAGAGAGATGAATCTGAAAAACAGGTTATTTGAGTTGGAAGGCAAGAGAGAAACGCAAGGCGAACCAGACTTGGTCAGGAGCAACGTCAAGAAATATTTGTTTTTAATTAGGTGGAGTCAAACAAGGTCCAGATGGCAAAAATGAAAGAAAAGAGGGGGGGGGGGCAGAGAGTTAAAAAGCCCGCAAGATGTTCACATTCCTCTCCTTCCCCATTTCCTCCTCTCCTCTGAGTGCTTCTGCGCTATTTTCTTTCCTCCGGCAGTTTATTGATCAAGTTCTCCTCCACTCTGACGCTGGATGTGGATCTGGCTCTGGCTCTGCCCGACTACAGTGGCCCGCTTCCCACTCCATTAGGACAGCTGATGCTGGATCAGCGCTTTATATCTGCCACACACACACCCCCCCCCCCCAAATGGACTGCATTTATACAGAGCGTTTTCACTCCTGCACCCAAGGGTTTTATAGTCATTCAGCAGTTACCTGTACAATGAAAATTAAGCAGTCCACTAAGGTGCAAGATAAAAGCATCAAGTGTCAAGTACAAGAGCTACAGATTACAAAGTGTGAAGTACAAAAAAAAGAGCAAACACAACCGGGGGGGGAAGCATATATATAGCCTGGTAAACCCGCCCCTCGTACTTTATTATATTTTGTACAGAGGGTCTGGACCGGAATCTCTTGAGGGTCATTTAGCAAGTCCCAGCAAGACCGATCCAATCAGCGAACAGAGGGTGTGTTCGTTAGCTGTGACGTTGACCTTGTGTGCTACATTTGAATTGTATTGCGTAGGTAGGCTAATTGCATACGTGACGACCAGGCGTTAGCAATTGGGTAAAGGCAGAGGCATTTTTCCACACCTCCAACAAATTGTTTCTGACGGTCTCTGTTCCAGACCCTCTGTACAAAATGAAATGAAGTACGAGGGGCTGGTTTACCAGGCTAGCATATATAGGGGCTTAATAAATAATAATAATAAAAAAATACGTAGTGAAAGGGACATGGAAGGGAAAACTGAGCATTGCACATTAGGGCTGGGCGATATGGCTGAAATCTGTATCACGATATAAGTGTTTCATATCGGTCGATATCGATAATTATTGAAACATTGTGTGGCCTATTTAAAATAAGTAACAGGAGGGAAAAAAATCTAAATTTAAACATTTTTATTTTTAACTTAAAGTTCCTCTGACAAGCAGTAAGCATTCAGGCAAAATGACTGTCAACACACGTTCAATGTTACGATCACAATGAAAACTGAACAATTATCAATAAGTTAATAAAGTGCTTAACAAAGCTGAAGTGTTATAAAGACATGTGCAAAGTGTTAAATGTAAACATGAGAAGAACTATCATATATGTATATAGTTTTAATGCATAATTTGCAGACAACATTTGTCTGACTACGATGAGATGTGTAAACTCCAAAAAAACTCCCATACTGGTGAGCAGACCTTTCTGTTCTTAGGGCTCATTCACACCAAACACTCACACACACACTGCGTATTCAGCGCGTGGCCGTTTTCTGTCCGTATTCGTTTAGAATGCATGTTAACAAATTAGACTCTTCACACCGCACGCGTGATCTGAGCGTATTCTGCCCCTATACAAACATATTGTATACTGATACGCACTGTACACGCTTAAGTTGGTGTGAATGAGCCCTTATCCACATTTTCCTCGCTCGTCGCAGTGGCACTCATCTTCCTTTCTTGACCATGCTGTTTCTGAAAAAAAAAACACGACTACGAGACAAGAGATGGCGCAACCAAACCCGATACTGTGACATGATTGGATATTAGCCTGTCACTCCCCATACATTGCTAGGCTACAGAGGACGAGTGCCTTTGCTCATGCAACCAAGCTTGCTTCGCAACAAAGATTTAAAGCGGAGCTAAATCAGAGAGGGCTCTGACTAAACTTACGCCATTTTATTAAAAAAAAAACATTCTATCGAAACATTCTATCGAACGCATTTTCTATTGTTATCAAGTAGGTGTCTATCGAGATACATATCGTTATCGTTTTATCGCCCAGCCCTATTGCACAGTGCTTTGTGGCTATTGCACAGAGGAGGTAGTGGGGCAAACCTAGGTAGAGTATGGGCACTAGCAGCAGTGGGGTAACACCCAGATTGCACACATGCACACACACGCGCACCCATGTGCTCGCACACACACACACACACACACACACACAACACACACACACACACACAGACACAGAAACACACACAGACACATCCACACATACAGCAGTTAAGTGACAATGAGTGAGGGCAGTGTCACAATCCCGATGTATTTAGAGTTCTTACTGCCCATGGGAAGAAGCTGTTTTTTAGTTTGTTTGTTTTGCTCCCGATGGACCTGAACCTTCTCCCAGAGGGCAGCATGCTGAACAGGTGGTTGTTTCGCACTCTTCAAATTCACCCACTCACACTCCTCCACACATTGATGGAGGAAAGCTGCAATGCAAGGCACTGGGCCAGTGGTAGCCTGGCGGTGAAGGTATCGGACTTGTTACCGCAGGACTGCAGGTTGAAATCCACCAACTGTGTGCTGTGCTGTGGGGTGCTTTGTAATCACAATGACACTGGGTGCCGTTTGTTTCTGTCTGTACCCAGCTCATCGGAAGCAGTTTTTGTGGCTCAGTGTCTTGCTCAAGGACACTTTGACTTAGTTAAGAGAGTTTCCTGGGATTCAAACCAACAACCCGCTGACTGCTAGCCGACTCCTTTTACCTCCTGAGCCCATGTCTCTCAGTCTCTGTGCAACCCCCAGGCTTTTCTAGTTAGTACTACACAGTCACACAGTCCCTGTGCACACCACTGGCTTTGCTAGCTTCCACTGCTCGTCTCACAGTCTCTGTGCAACCTCCAGGTTTTTCTAGCTACAAGTTCACAGTCATATCCTGGTAAACCAGCCCTTCGTACTTCATTTAATTTTGTACAGAGGGTCTGGACCAGACACCGTCAGAAACGATTTGTTCCTGGAGGTGTGGACTGTGCAGAAGTTTAAAACAAGTGCCTCCGCCTTTACCCAATCGCTAACACCTGGTCGTCACGTATACAATTAGCTACGCTAGCTATTCCAAAGTTCTGTTAAGCCTTGCTTAGCAAAATCACGTTCGTAGAGAGTCCAAATGCAGCATGATAACACTAAAATACAATCTCAGAGGCATATAACGTTGCAACTCTTTTCTTCCATCTGCTTGTCATTTGCTAAAGCTGTCACATCTTTACTGTTTGTTTATAGTTCACCACGAACTTGGTGCATTGATACATAAACGTGATATGGTCGGAAAGCAGGGACTACTTCATAGGTGTGCCTATATAGAAAATTAATAACGGTTCTAAAGAACGATTCACAATGTGAAATTGCAGGAAGCCGTGGTATAAAGCTAACTAGTATTCTGTTTAGCTCTCTATTTAGAATGTTCTCTGTTTCTTTTTATGTTTCTAATAAATACATGTTCAAATGCAACAAATGAGCCAGTCCACAATTTAGTT